>JAPMOR010082746.1:0-21937 GCA_026543865.1 Argiope aurantia | reverse complement strand
ACACACACACACACGATCATTCCACAATTGTTTTGCTTTATAAGCAGAACAAATGTTTTATTTTTAGGTTGAAATTAGGTTTGATTAGGTTTAGGTTTGAAATTTTGCATAATTTTATATTTAAAGCAATACGTTTTTACTTGAAAAATTTCATAATCGAAGAAAATTTAATTTATTTTGTATTGGAAACAGTTCTTATTAAAATATCATGGAAACATTAGGCCTTTCTTGTTTTCAATCAGTAATATTCAAAAGAACAGATGTTACTGACGTTGTAAACTCTTCAAATTTCTTTGAAAGGAAGATAAAACGATTTGTCAGAGTACTCTTTTCTCCATTGTTCTCCAACGCTTTAATAACCTCAGCGCAACCTTACCGATTCGCAAAAGTGTTCACTTTACCTTTTAAGTATTTCTCATTAGCCTAGTCTAGAGAACAGACTGATCTTTTGTATTTCCTTGGAGAGGCACCGGTAGTCGTGCGATTCCCGTTTGAATATGGATTGGAAAGGCCTATTAGCCAAAGATCAAACAGTAAAGAGACAAATCTTCTCAGGGTCCCCTGGTGGGACACTGAACTGGAGAAACAAAGAAAACTGACAAGAGCCTTGCGGCATAGATACCAGTGATGTAAAAACACTGAAGAGAGAATTAAGAGAAGACAAATTTATAAAAAAAATGAATCAATATACAGATGAATTTTAAGAAAAAAAGTATTGAATGCTTTAAAAAATTATGTAGCGAAATAACGAGAATGAACCCTTTTGAGCTGCCTTATAAATTAGCGGCAGATAAAATGAAAATGAAAACAGTTTTTCATGGTGTCAAAAAACAGGATGGAACAAAAACCAAAAAATACAAAAGAAACTGTTAAAACTATTGTGAGATGCCTTTTCAAAGAGGAACAGTCTCAACAAGAGAGTAAAAAGCAGAAGAAAATGAGGAAAAGTATTGAGTTATATAAAACAATAGAAAAAGATAAAATATTCACAATTAATGAAATAAAAACAACGATTAATAAAATGGCTAAAAAGAAAACCCCTGGATTAGACAACATCCCGATGGAGATGCTTGCTGAAATTAACAGAAAGAATCCACTCATACTTTTAGAGTTATACAACAAGTGCCTAGAATTAGGTGCATTCCCTAATCAGTGGACGGTAGCAAAACTGATTTTAATTCCTAAATCTAATAGAGACTTAGAGCATCCTAAATCCTATAGACCAATTTCTTTGCTAACAACAGCAAGTAAAATCTTGGATAAACTGATAACTCAAAGAGTACAGCACTTATTAACGGCACAAAATAGGCTGCATCCTGATCAACATGGTTTTAGTTATAACGACTCTTGTGAAACAGCCCAAAATGCACTATGGAGTAAAATAAAGGCTGCGATGAATCAAAAACTAAAAACAACAGTTATATCTTTGGATGTAGCTGGAGCGTTTGATTCAGTATGGAGGAAAAGCATTTTATATGCCTTTATAAAAATGAATTGCCCGAGCAATCTTTTTGAAGTGATTAAAGATTACTTAAATGAAAGGAAATGTATTTACCAAGATCGAGAGAATAATTTGGAATTTATAATGGATAGAGGAGTGCCACAGGGCTCATGCAGCGGACCGTTATTCTGGAACTTGGTTATGAATTCTGCATTGAAAATCAATTTTCCAGCGAACTGCTTTATACAGGCGTATGCCGATGTTGTGTTACTAATAATCTCGGGAAGAACAAAAGATGAACTGGAAATTAAAGGAAAACAAATCATTCATAGGCTAGTAAAATGGGGCAAAATACATAAACTTGAGTTTAATGAAAGGAAAACAATTCAAATGCCTATTACATTTGGCGAACGTTTAAAATTAACAGATCAACCTAGCATAAAAATGGGCAATAACAATATAAATGTGTCAAATCAAATTAAATACTTGGGAGTTACATGGGACAGTAAATTGACATTTACGTCGCATTTTAGTAAGGTCAAGAAAAAAGCGGATGTATTAACATATAAACTAGTGACAGTTGCATATAAATTTTATGGAAAAAGGAAATACTATCTAAGAAGAATCTATACTGGAGCTATTGAGCCATTTGTTCTTTTCGGGCACGGAGTATGGGGACATAGGTTAAATCTAAAGAAAATCAGAGAAACGTTAAATTCAATCCAACGGCGCCCTCTTATCATTATGTCTGGGGCATATAGAACCATTTTTATAGAAGCCCTTCAAGTGATAACGGGAATTTTGCCAATGGACCTCAGAGCAACAGAAATTTTCACTAAATTTCAAATAAGAACTCCTAGTAATAAAGTTAAAATAGGAAACAAATGCTTCAGCAAAAAAGATTATGAGATGTGTTTTGACAAGTTCGAACAACATCCTGCAGAATGGTTTATTGATGTTTTTCAAATAAAAATCCCAGATATGGATGGAAAAGAAATTTTTACAGATGGTTCAAAAGATGAAAATAAAGTAGGAGTTGCAATAGTAGTATACTACTATGGGAAAGAGTTCGATAAATGTCTTGTGAAATTATCGAACCATGCCACAAGTTTCCAGGCAGAAGTGCAGATGGCCATTGAATATTGTGAAAGGGTGGAGGACGGACAGAAGTGCTCAATATTTTCAGATTCTCTGTCAGTCCTACAAACCATACAATCATCTCACAATTGTAATAAGGAAATATGGACGATAAAAGAAAAGATAAAAAGTGAAAAAACTAACAAGTGGATAGAGTTGAATTGGGTTAAGGCCCATATTGGGATATATGGTAATGAATAGGCGGATCAATATGCAAAGTTGGCGGCACAGAAAGAGGGTGTTGATATGGTTGTCCCCATATGGTGTCTTAAAATGGGAATTAAGAGAAGAAATAAAGCTGCAATGGTTTGACAGATGGTATATGTCCAAAAACGGAAGAGTAACTTTAGATTTTATTCCTAATCCAGAAATAAAAATAAGAAGATACCATCCACTGACAATTCAAATTATATCTGGACATGGGAGATTTCCTGCATATTTCCAAAGATTTGGAAGAATGCAGGACACTAAATGCATTTGCGGAGGAAGCGGTACTGTTTACCACTATTTAAAGAAATGTATTGAAATCTCGGAGTTAAGAAAAAATCTGAAAATTATAAATAATGACTTAAGCACAGTACTGATGGTAGCAGATAATCTTAAAATTCTGATGGACATGATGTCAAAAATTGTCAGTTTTTTACCAACTATTTGAGATTTTGTAGATAAGGAAATAGGATAGTAATTGACCAATTTGTGGCCAATTACCTCGAAGAGAATGACAGTTTGACAAACCGGTCAATGCAAGGATGGACAATGCTAAAGATAGCAGTCGGCCACTATAAATCCTGTCGATAATGCTACGTTCAGTGGTGGCGCGGTGGTCGTCTGTACACGCAAGAAGAAGAAGGATTGGAAAGGCTTAACAATTCGAAATACTTGAGGATACTTTGGCTACTTGATATTTGTAGGAAACTTCCTTATACTGACTTAAACTATCCTTATTAGTTCAAAAGTAAGTCAGTAAAATAAAGACTCGGTTTGGAAATAAAATGCTAAATTATTGCAGATAGCAAGTATGGTAAAAGCAAAATGTGCTTTTCTACATAATATTCACAATAAATGAATCATAAATTTCATTCATAAAAAATGAATCATAAATCAATGAATTAGAGAACAATCGTATTAAGTGCGTATAATCATGAAATAAAAAAATATTTTTTAATGCTATTTAATGTTAAGTTGGTAGTCTTTACTTTAAACTCAAGGATGAATACTTATGTGACAAAAAGTAAAAACATCACGGCCATGCCTTTGATGCCTATAACCACGAGGGTCATTCTAACAGTTTGGATGATATTCTGGCCAACGAATATAATGCAAGGCTGATCGCTTCAACTAAATACTCAAGAACAGTGGAAGAGATAGAGCCATATATACAAACCGAGAGGAAAAGGATGAGGAATTAGCCCAAATTCATTTAATAACTGAAACAAAATACAAAGTATAATATAGAAAGTAAAGAAATGCGACCAGAAAAATCTTTTTAAAATGAATACATATAATTTTTAAATAAAATTAAAGGATACTACTAAAAACATTGGAGAACGAATTTAATGAATTTGATCAATAAAACTGAAATTCTTAAGTTGAATTATATATGAATGTCCAATAAGTACTGATTTTTCCCAATAAAAGAATAAAAAAAATCTACAAAATAAAACATTGATAAATATTTTTTTATTATAAATTTTCGACTTGAAAGCTCCCGAAATTGCATGAAAGTAAACAAGTATGAAAATGAATGCAAGATTCTTTTTAATCATAACATTACATTTTTCTTCAAAAATAATTTTGTTTGACTTTTAATGTGAACATTTAATATCCCTGAAATCTTTCACTACATGGCAATGGATACTATATTGTAATTCATATCACGCATAAAAATATTCTTTGCAGTTAATATTTAATGATTTATTATTTTTCTTCACGCAATTTCAATTTTTTTTTCACGAGTGGCTACAATTTGGAATTCTACTTTTTAATTTTCGATAGTCAAAGTATCATTTGTTGTTGAAGAGTAATTTTTTTTCTGTTCAGAAAAGAATATTTTATTTACAAATATGTTTTCAATTCTCCAATTGGCCACCAGTGCAGTTTTTACAAGAATAATTTATCGTGTAATAATTTCCGTAGACAATTTTTTAATTTTCAGTTTCATAATTATTCAAAGGGTTGGTCTATTCGAACATGTACGATTTTCCCTATCGGCAATGTGTCTTTATTGTCTTCCCATAGAACTGTATATTAATATCTATTAAAAAAAAAGCCCAAAGTGGGCCGGATAACTTGAGTAGTAGGGGGTTGGATTCGCATCCCTTGGGCTGTGAGCTCGAACCCCGCCTGACGAATGTTCTCCATGTATATGGTGGCAGGTACACGTATAAATCTGTCGTAGTCAATAAATCCTCCAAGTCGAGACAATACCACTAGGGATACTAGATCAGAGGTCATCGTTCTTTGATTCAGGTCTAAATTACGATCTGTGGATGAGTGAATGAAACATTTGAATCCTCCTTGTGAAATAGGCTGTGACGCACGAGTAGCTAAGACGTATTTTTGGCCCTAAATATCACTGCTGAAATAAAAAAAATCGGCTTAAAATGTCTGTGAGAAGTGCCATAAGCAACAACGGTCCAAAATTATATGCTGGAGGAATGGGGCAACTTTTTTATTAGAGAGCATGCTAGAAAGTTTTGTGGAAATCACACCTGCTGATTTATTTTGCAATTGAATATTTATTGTATTATTTTTCAATTATATAAGATTTATTTTAGTAAAACAATTGTTATTTATCTCCAAATATAATTTTTGAAAACAGAGTACTAGATTCCTGTAATGAGTATTGAATGCCCGGGCCAATGTAATGCGAACACTGCATAGTTATAGCAAATGCGTACAATGTAGCAAAATTAAAAGCATTTCGCTGTTTGATCACGTTTATCATTTGGCTAATGATCGCTAATGATTAAGTTGCATAATGATTAAGTTGCTAATGATTAAGTTGCTTTCGCTAATGATTAAGTTGCATATTTCTGGCATTTTCCTGTTTGCTTTTATTATATGAATGGACACCTTTTAATATGCATAAAAAATAACACTTCTTTTGAAAATATTGCAATTCATGTTATTGTTAATTAATTTTTGTTTAATATTTTAGCACTAAATTTCAAATGGTTCAAACTGACTCAATGTTATGGCTGTTCTTTTTTCCATAAATTAAGAGAAAAAATATCGAAATAGCAGAAAATAATTAAAAAGCCTCCTCTATAGAGAGACTGAATTGAAATATATTAAAAAATGACGAACACGAGCAAAAATAATTTCAAGAAAATGTGTTTAGTTTTATGCACATGCATGGAGCGCACGTTATATTTTGCTCCGTGTATATTATTTACTATTTTCTATTATCTATTATCAACAGCAAATTTATTCATTGCATTACAGAAAACTTGTATTCAAAGCACAGGGAAAGTGCAGTCTTGGATTTACATTGCATGCTTAGATTTACAACGAAACTCTGATCTGATGGAAAAGAAACACATATGAACTAAAGGAAAATCTTTAATCCTTAAAATGCAGGATTTTCCTATCTGCAAATCATTTGACTGTAAGATGGATGAAGAATAGAATGCCTATGCATCTATCCAAAAGAATTTTTAAAGAATCTACCGAATCTACCGTCCACTGTATATAAAATTTTGTTCTTCCATTATGTTACTTAGAATTTTAGACAGCTCCAACTTATGAAATGGAATATGAATATGCCCCAACAAGTTCATGGCTCTCTTAATTCATTCGGTGGCTCTTACAGGCAATAGTAAAAGATAGAGCATTTTTATTCTTCACATCCCTCAGATACCATGTGACTTCAAAAGTCTTCAATTTCCTGTTTTATTTGCTTTCAGAATGACAATCAATAAATCTCAGGGGCAATCTCCAAATAGGTCATAGAAAAATAGAAAATTCATGCTTCTTCAATGGATAGATGCATGGTGTATGCCCCACAGCAGAAACTCCATTTGACCTGCGCGATATAAATTAGAAGTGTCCTTTATCCTCAAAATCATCTAAAATAATGATAAATTAGCAATTATCATAAAGGCTAAAGGTCTTAAAGTATTTAAGCGGTTAAAGAAAATTGTAATTACAAATGCGTCAAAGTTTTGCCCGCTTTTGTCAAGCTTAAGGAATAGTTAAAGACGGCAGAGACGAGACATAATGTCAATATAAAGGTAATTTCTATCAAGATATCCCTATATTATTTTATTCTATAATTAAAAAAATAAGAATTCATTGCTATATGAAATGTGGCAATGTGAACAATTTAACTTAATATCATTGAAACTAGTAATATATTTTAGAAACGGTTAAACTTTTAAAATTGTGTATCATTTTTAACGTGACCAATAATATTAAAGCTATTGTTTATATTTGAAAGCATTGTTGACGTAAGATGTGACGTCATATATGACGTTTTTCTTCTAGAAGGTTCTTTTCAATCACTTACGCCGCCATCTTGAAACTTTTTGCGACTTGTGTTGTAAAACTCCACGAACTGTGCGATTTCCAGCAATTTATTGGAGAAAAAGTGATATTTTTTATTTTATTAATAATATTGTATTGATTTGTTTGTTTTTATTATATTGTATAAGTGTATTTTCAGATATAAAAGATGGCTTTGAAGTGGTTACGGAAAAAACTGTAAGTTGTTCAGAATATTTAAAATGTTTCCTAATAGATTTTTTTATGATTATATAAATGTCTATTTCAGAAATAAAAATTTATGACTACTATAACAGAGTTTAATATATTTTATAATTCGAATTCATATATTAATAATTTTTTATTTTATATAGTCATAACGGATGTGTTGCTGTTTCATATTATTATCATATCTTAATACATCCATTTAGATCGCCATAACTTGTTAGATATATTACAAAATGTATATGTTATCGAAAAACAATGAATGTAATGAAAATAAACTTTTTCGCTCTTCTTTCCTTTGGTTTTTATTTGGTCATATCCTAGTATACGTTAAACGGTTGGCGCGATTTTGAAAAATGACGCCAACGCCTAAATGACGCCTTGGTGCTTGTCGCCAAACTGCTGCCAACGCCGAAATGACGTGTTTACGAATGCCGTCACTGAAAATTGCAAATACATAAATATACCATGAAATAAGCATATAAATTAATAAACAAATAATAGTAAACAACTACAGATTGCAAACTTTATCGCTTTCCCAAATCTCGCCAATGTCGCCATATCGTCCTCGTAACGGATGCTAGGATTAATACTTTTATTTTATCATGTTCTGACCGCACTGAAAAAATTGAAAAGGGCAAAGAGATTATAGCGCATTTTTATAACGGAAATGATTTATTTAATTGCAATTCAAAAGTCGTTTTCTTAATTTTCTTATATTATTAGAAAATTTGGCTAGACTTCAAATGATATCTGTTCGCCAAAATTGAGTTTCCTTTGGCGAGTTAGATAATTCTATATAGTTTGCTGTAATTTTTGTGGTCTTCGAAGTAGGTAATTTGGCGCGTTTTTGGATGGTTTGCATAATGTTAACATACTTGGAGGGGATACTAAGCATTATTCTCAAATCACATGGAAAAATTTTATTTTCAAGTAGAAGATCACTATTTGTGTAATAAAATCATTAATTAAAGAATCGATAACTGCTTCTTGGCATTTTCATTAAGATATAAATCGCCAATACTTTTCATTCTCAATGAGATTTTAAAATCTGAAATGGTAAAGAATTTCATTTAGAGGAGAATTTCCGTAACTCTTTACGCTTTTGCTATTTCTAAATACATGAAAATTTATTCTCAATAAATCCACATAATTCTATATATATATTTTCATAATATTCAATCCAAAATGTAAAATTTGCCTGACGATTTCTAAATATTTGTTTGAATTTGGCCTATTATTTCAAGCATAATAGTTACGCTTAAAATCTCTAATTAAATTATTCAGCTCCGCCACGCCAACAGCAAGCCAAAAATAAGATTGCTGGTTATATTATTTATTTTTTGTTTGAAGAAAATTATTACTTCTGAGAAATCATCTTCAGTAACGTCTCAAAACATTAGATCATAATGAACTCAGGGAAAATGATTTATCATACCCAGCCATAAATTTAACTGTCGACTGAAAAGGAATACTTATTTTATAAATTGTTACTTGTCGGTTTTAACGGCGACCAAAAAGCATCAAAATTTTTTTCACTGATTCGGCGCTTTTAACCGCGAAATTGTATTTCATTAGCACGTTCAAAATTTTTATAATAAATAATAATGCATTTTGAGTATATTTTTATATTTTGGTGAAATGTTTTCTTATTACTTTTTGTTCACAGTTAAAACTGAATTGTACCTATAAATTTCAAAGGGCTAACAAATATTTGCCGATTAAAGATAAGATTACTTTTATTTTAAAATTTAATTTTTAATTCAGGAAACTAACTATGATTAATTTTGTAGAAGTCGTTTATGATCTCATTATCAAATATTTAAACTAGAAATTAACTGAATGAAATTTTTGGCTTAAATTTATCGGCGATTAATGGAGGAAAAAATATTTTAAATGAATCGGGTCTTTCCTCTAATTAATCAGATCTCTATGAAGTTCCATTTCAAATATAAGTACTCTAATATTAAAAGGAAGAATGCAGCGTTTAAATTTGAAAATCAATTTCGACATTTTCAGTTATCTGTATCCAGGATTTCATGATTAAAGCTTTTGCTAAAATTTGACGATTAACTAAGATGATATAGCAGGATTTTGCCATTGACCGAACTAATGGAAAAATATATGCAGTTTTTATCAATGATATTTGCAATCGTCTGATATCGAATTCTTCTAATCCAATTTACATATTTAGTAAAAATGTTTAGGTTTTTTCTTCTCAATGGCGATGTCTGTTTAGGAGAATTTTTGCTCCTAATCAAAATTGGAATTAGTAATATTAAACTGGAAAACGGTACTTTAAAAGTTTCCGGCATGCGAGATGTGCCAAAAAAAAAATGTCGCCAATACCAGATATCGCCAATGGAGATCTATATTAAAGTTGAAGCCTATCGATGTGAGATTGCCGTTTCTATTTTATATCTAAATCTGTTGACATTTCCTTTCATATTTTTTTGAAATTTTCTAGCATTACAGACATTGATGCATTTAAATTATGGTTAGGTTTGGTTATATTAACTTCCCGTTTGAAGCAACACTAGGGCTATTTTTAAATTATGGTTAAATTGGAGAAAACAGTAATGCCTAGCAACTGAAGTGACCAAATTTTCGTAAACTATCAAGACTGCAACCAATTTAAAGTGATTCAAAAAGTATTTTTGGTTTCAAATGTACTTTAGTAATCCTCTATCATACCCTTAATAATGCCAGTTCACCAAAAGCAAAATTTAAGATAGTTGCTAAGAAGGGAAATTAACAGAACCGCTTTGCTTGATTATTTCGGGCTGCCATTCAAAAATTTATATGGACACGTTTTTGCAGCAGATATCGTAATCAAAACATGTTAGGGCGTTTCGTATTTGAGGAAAATGGATATCTATCCATGATCATGTAAGGTGTAACTTATAAAATATTTTCGCAGCAAGAATCAACATACACTCGCATTTAAATGTAATACCTATTTTAATCTATACAGTTTCCATTGAAATTAAGAGAAAACAGCTAAATTGAGATATAACTAGGTTTTAAATTCATTTGGATGTTTTGGAATTTGACAATTTCAAAAATTTTGTTATTCTGTTGTAAATCGCATGATAATAGTTATTTACTTTTTTGCTTAACTTAACTATTTGCGCACCATTCAGTTTAAATATTACATCACATTTTATAATTAGACCTTAGTCGGCGCTCGTCACAATTTGCCAAAAGTAAAACTGCGCAGGTTCAAGCTTCGAGGATGCTTTTGGTATAGAAGATAAGGCGCTATCGAGCCAAATGTTTGCCATTGAATGTGTATTAACAAAATACTTGTCTTCAAACAAAACATATGTTTAACAAAAGAAGAAACTTTTTGATCTGCTTTCACAAGTTTTTTAAATTGTTATCTGAATAAAATAAGGTAAACATAAAAGCATATTGGCGCGTATGCTGTTCGGGAAAGCTGTGCAATCTTTGCAGATTTCGCAGTTTTGCTTTTGAAAAATTGCAAGGGGCGCGGATTAAGATCTATTTATTTTATATAATGAGGTTTTTATTCTATTAATTAAACTACTGGATGAAAACTAATATTTATTCAAATTAGAAAATTGACATGTTCTTTATGTCTTACCTTTTAATCTTTTGCCCCCACCCCCTTTGTTATTTATTAAAATTTCATCATTTAAAACATATTGTAAATATTTAAGAAAAAGACATATGGTTATATATATTTCCAAATTTTTTTATGCATGTATATAAATGTATTTACATAATTTAATGGCATTTTAGAAATGTAAATAAATTTAGAAATGTGTTTTCGACATAGCTTATCCACTTTTAACTTCATCAACATCTGTTTTAACATATTCTGTCTGTATTTTCGTCTTTTTACAACTGCGAAGTATGCAAGTAAGTAGTAAGTTTTCCTCAAATCATTTGCAGATAATGGTAAGATTCCTAGCTTTGTAATTATATATTTATATATTTCTTTAATATAATAAGGGTATGCATTAAACTGGAACATTAAAATTATGTTATGTTTGGCAATCTAATTATGGTATGCTTTAATGGGGAACATCTACATATTTCAATTTAGAATTATCGATGATAATAGTCGAGAGAGTCTTTATTAAGAATTTCACGACATCTCTTTATATAAAAAAATATTTCATTATTGGATGAAAGTAAATATTTTCTTTTTAAGTAATTAAATCCTTTTGACTGACTATAAAATTCGAAATGACATTTTCAATATATATATATATTAGAACTAAAAACTGGCACATCTACCAAATATAGTTTAGAACCTAATAGCAAACAGAAGTGCAAGAAAATGAATTGGCAATAATTCTCCCAATGTCTGATAGTATAATGGACACAATTCACATCATGAATTCAGGTGACCTATGGAAGTCTAACCCTGCAACCATTGGAACCTAAAGAGTCTGTGGATTTGATTATTTTTTAAATGGCGTAAGGACCAATACTGGTGAAGCTGTGCAGAGTCTAGGAATGTCTAACCTAAAGAGTAACCCTGCAACCACTGTAACAATTCTCCTATTAGATTTGTCAAAATGAGTCGGAATGCCCAGTATACATGAGTGTAAATGAAAGGACAGAATGTTCACGTGCTTATCACTTGTCGGATTCATCTCTTGATATATTTGGGTTCCATATCACAATAAATGGACTCTCACCGTATCATTCCAGATCTTCCAACAGGTTGCACAATTAATTTTGATATATGAACCCCATAAATACATGTCTCCAGAACCATACACGAGCTCCGCTCAATATAAATGGAAACGAATTAATCCCCCAATAGAATGTGTTTCGCATCAACAGCAGTGTAGTAGCGTGTTGGAAGAACCAGGAAAGCCTTATAGTATTGTGTCATGCAATCAAATTGGCAGGCTTTCGAATTCAAGAACCCGTATCAATGATGGTCCATTGAAAAGTTCACACACTGACGCGGTTGTTGCCTTAGCATTCAAATCCGCGAGAAAATTAGGAAATGCTGCAATTCTATTTCGTTTAAGGATTCTTGTTTGTCATTGATTATCCGTTCTTGAAGTATTTTCAAGGAGATTCAACACTTTACAGGATATTCAATACTGAAGCAACAGTTGTGCAATTGCCATATTCAAAAATTCAAATTTCATTACTACCTGGAAGATTTCTTGTCCCATATCCAGTGTGTCGACTTTAACACATCGTTTAAAATCACTTAAATATTGATAATTTGACATTGCAACAGACAGAACCGAGGTAACAGCTTTTCCAGCCATATCTTGTTTTATATAATAGGCACTTTCGAACACCTCAAGAGACGCTTATTTGTTACATAGCAGCTTTATATGCGTATGCACACACGAAACATTTTTACTGGTTTTTCAGAATATTTTAATAGGAAATTCCAATGAAAAATTTAAAATGATATTTTAATCAATAATACATTACAAAGACGGAAGGAACTAACATAAATATCTACTTCATTTTTCTTAGAACTGCCATATTTGATTTCTGAAGACATTATTCTAAAATAGCAGGGTTTTGTATTAATAAATGGTATTAAAAATAATCGTAATAATGCTTTATAATATTCCTGGTGTTTCTGAAATGAATAATGAAAAATATCGTTATTTTCTTGACTAGAAAAGAGCTAGAGGCATCCTTACAATGCAATCGTTTTAAACCACTTAGATTGAAACAGGAAATAACTATTTAATGACAAATTTTAAATTTGTGAATATATCTCCTCTCAACCATCAAATATTGGCAAACACTAACTTAAACTTCCATAAATTTTTCGCATTATTTTTACTCATTTAATTACATCTTTAGTGCTTTTGAATATTTTAGTATACCTATTCATCTCTATTTACACCATTAGCTGAACGAAACAAGTTTCAGATTTATTTAAAATTACATATCAATTCTTATTATTAACAATTTTCGAAATAACGTAAGATTATAGGGGTAAAATTATCTCCTGGCATACTTTAAATTCAATTTCAAACTTTACTGTGTAGTTTTCTCTTTTATCAAAACACTATTTTTTTGTCTCTGAAATCCACTTTATATCCTTTTAATTGTCTCATATATTAATTGTCTGATTTCAAGTTAAAAAAAATATGTTAAATTTTAAATTAGAGCATATTTTTGATCCTAAATTTTACTAAAAGACTCTTTTATTCTACAGCGATAATTTAATTAAAATCTTTTCGGGTAATTGTATTTAATGAAGCTTGCAATTGTTTTCACTAATTCTTCTCCATGAGCTTCCTCTTTAATTCAAATCCAAATAAAAACTTTATTTTCAAAAATCTAATATAAATCTGGTTTCGTGACGAAACAATCATTTTTCTCAGAGAAATTTGTTCTGAATTTTAATTTCTTTGATTGGTCATGGTTCTGATTTCAAAAATAGATATTAAAATGCCTGGATATAAGGTGGGAAGGCGGACAAAGCTAATATTGTTTTTTAGAATCACTTTCAATATTTCCAACATGTGTTAGTGGATGATACTGATGCCCTTTTGGCGCGTCTTTTTCTCTTGTGTTTTGCAGGTCTAGCGTGCGGAGACTGCTGACCCGGAGGGACCGCCAACAGCACTACAAGCAGCCAAGCTTCGCTGATTTTCCCTCGAATCAGCACCTCATGCGCCAGGTAGGAACTCATTTTTTTAATGACTCATTACATGTCCATTTTATATTTGTAAGTTTTTTGAAATCATAAATATAAAATATTTCGTTTTAAGGATAGAACAATCTGTGAAAACAATATTTTTAATTTAATGAAAAGTAAACAATTACTGAATTTAATTTTAAACACATAAAATTTAAATTAAATATTCAAGAGTATTATAAGAGAATTCCAAGAAAGCTTGAATATTATAGGAACTGCTATAGTCAACTCCTTTGTGATTTAATGGATAAAACTTTCCCATTTTTGAAGTTCTGATAATTGTTTATTAGTATTAATTTAATTTGCCTAAATGTAGACATAGACATAAAGATATTCATGATTCATTAAAATATGAAGCCCGAAGAGGAACGGGGATTAACCTTAAAGAAAAGGGAAACGAAACCAGCAAAAGCAATAAAGATAGAGACTTGCAAGGAAATTACTGTTTTTTTTTATGACTGTTGACTAAATGTATTGTTTTTTCTATTTTCCTGTTTAAAAAAACAATTTTGAAAGAATTTTTTTCTTAAATATTTACTTTATAAATCCAAGACTGATAAATACGTTTTATATTGTTATGCTTAAATAAACATTTATTTCTTAATATCATTTACTTATACTTGGCCATTCAAATGATGATGAGAAGTAATGGGTTCCCACACGAACGTATACTTTGTATATTTGAATGTAAAGTAACTTCACTCTTAATCGTACGTTTCTTTTTGTGAAGCACAAAAAAGTGTAAAACGGTATATTCCATTATTCCATGTTTGTTCCATTGTAGAACACCTAAATGAAAAATAAATTTTAACAGACAATGAAATCTAATCTATTATTATATTAATTACAAATCTATTATCTAATTATTACATTAAACTATTTTATATGTTAAAAGTGATCTTCATGCTTTTGAATTGATAATGCTTTCTCCTGCTAAGTCTTCTTCTTCCAGTGTTATGCCTTCCAGATGCGTTTAGCATTTAGTAAGCATAGCGGGGAGTCAGGTATTTATCGTTTTACCTATATAATTGAATGTTTTACGTTTCGCGATTTCTATTCGGAGTAAGTGTATTTTCCTTCATCCACGCATAATTTAGTATTTATATTACATAGATTCTTTCTAGCATCAGCATTGAACAAGGCAGAAAGAGAACACTCGCTTTCCACGTATGAACAGTGTTCTTGAGAAATATAACTTTCAATACATATTTATGACAAAAAAAAGTTTTTTCAAAGTGTCATTTGACATTGGAGTCACCAAACATAAGCTTGTATATAAAAATGAACTGTGTTATTCAGATAAGTAGTTGTTGATAATGATAACAGCGCATTTCGAAACGCAAGTAAGATTACCGTAGAATGGCTAAATACATATGACCTAACTTCGTACTGCGAACAATACAGCGAATACTTAATTTTGAATTTTCAACGACTTTCTGAAATACCAACGTTCGGTACAAAAATTAATTAGGATGTATTCTTATAAGAATGTCAAATATAGGGAAAAATTTAATTTGGTCTGATTTGTCCGTGCTCAAATAGAGCTCATTTTGTTCCGTTACTTTCATGTATATCGGATTTGCGCGCACAGCGTCCTTTTGCTGCAGAGGCATTTCGAGAAGACACTCTCTGGACTCGAAACTGAGTTAATCGATTAGAGAAATGGAATTAGAACTAAATGCATCACGTGTCAGTCCGAACTCTAATTTTCAACAAGTAAAAGTGTTTCGAGCTATAACAAAGAAAGAAAATATAAAATTTCGCATAGTATTTATTTGTGTTCATTTCAAAATTTCTTTTTACGTTAATTTCAAAATACGCAATGCAAATTCTACTTATATAGCTAATATTCGATTTTGTATTAAATATATGGAATACATGAAATAAAATGTTGAGAAAGAAAAGAGAGCATAAAACCATTTTATTCTGATGCACCAAATTCTACGATTGCTTAATAATTCACAAAAAACACACATATTATACTTTTATAGAAAGTACGAACTAGATATGAATATGAAGTGATGATTTGTATGTATAGCTCAAATTAAATTAAAATTATTGCTGCTGTCGTGGATAAAATTATCTAATACGAGATTTATTTTACAGATGCCGGATCCCTACTTCCCCGGTGTGTTCTACATCTACGACGTGGAGGATGGCGTGTGGGAAAGAAGGATCTTCGTTTAAAAAAACGTAAGTGCTTATCTCCATATGCTAGCGATTCATTTTAAGCTACAGGAGTAATATTAAACAGCGAAATTTGCTTATTAGAAATTGAAATTAAAACAAAGAAATGTATACAAAGTAGTAAAAACTATATGTAACTTCATAAATAAGAATATTTTTGTATCTATTTGTGTCATTTGGCTATTGGAATTACTTCAGTAAGAACTTTAATAAAGGAAAAGGAAAAAAATCTTTAGATGCTTTACCACATTAGTTATCAATCTTGATGTTGAATTTGTTGTCAGGTCATTCATCAAGCTCAGTAACTCCGGTAATTAAATTTGAGGAATTAAATTATTTAGATTAAAATAAAAAACGCAAATAATCATAAGATTTAAGCAGAATTTTATTTTTTGACCTTCGCATTTATTTCCCACGCCCCCCGAAATGGTGAAACAATTTCCTTGAAAAAAGACTGCGATACTTGGAAACACTTGACAAACATAGCTGAAATTTCCTCTTGAATTACATTGATTTCAAAATCCATTTTTCAATATTCAAATGAATAAATAACAACAAATAATTAAAGCAAAAATGAAATAAAATAAATTTTTTAAAAAATATAACACGCTTTAAATTTAATAGTACCTACTAAAAGAGTTCACACACATTGTATTAGTTAAAATTCTCCAAAAATGCTCCATTTTCTGAAAAGTGCTATGATTTACAATACTTGAAGAGGGGTGCTATTTTTTATTGGTAACAAAAAGAAATCTTGCCATAAAATTTCGAGGCTTCAAATTACAAAGAAAACGTCGATTCCTTTCTCTATACGAAAAAGATGCAATAAAATCGAGCAATTAGAAGGTGGAAATGAGTTTTCGAACACATAATCCTTCTGCTGTATTGGAAGGTGGTCCATTTGTCTCTCATTTTATTACAGAAAACAATGTGTGTGCGGAATCGCTCATTTCACGGTTTCACCCCTGTCTCCCTTATTGATTTTCATTCATCGACGCTTTTCTATTACATTAAGGGAAAATGTCCCTTTAAATATATTTTTTCCGAATTAAAATTCAAATTGCCTAAAAAATATTTGTCTTCTTAAACAAATTATCTCTATATTTCAAACAGAAATAATTTTGGTTTTCATTTCTTTTACAGGAAAGATGCCTTCCAACGAGTGGATTTAAAGATCAGGCCAGAATCTTTTTTTCGTTTTTTATTTATATTATTAGTTATGTAGAATTTAAGTTTAGATTATAAGTTTCAAAATTTTATTGCTGCATTGTTTTCGGCTGTTAGATTATTTTTACACATTATTGCAGCAAACACATTCGGCGAGAAAAAGAAAAAACAGAATTTAGTATATTCAGACTGTAGATTTAGTATATTCAGACTGTAAGTATATTTAGCTTTTAAGTATTTTTATCCTTAGCTGTTAAGTAGTATTTTTTAAGTAAGTATTTTTATTCGATATTCTTATTAATAAATCACATTTGAAAATTTCAGACTGCTCTCCATCCCATGCATCAATACTTTCAACCAGATCCAGATATTTCAGCTAATCATTTCACTTCACGTTGCTCGCTCAAATGTGCAGTTCCATCTTTACTTATTCATTTAATTTGCTTTTTCCTTTTCCTCCAATATCGCTATCTTTACTACTGTTGCTGAGTTCACGCCTTTTCTTTCCATTTTTGCTTTCTTTTCTCCGAACTCTGATTTCTCTTCCACAATATTCAGTCTTGATCAGATTGTTTTCCACTTTCATTTCTTTAATTTTTTTTTATCCCGTCCATTGCTTCACTTCATGTTTCCTATTTTTCTGGATGTTTTTCGAATCTAAATGTTTTATTTCTTGATCCAATTCTGCTTCCGTCGTTTCACTTCTTCCTCATGCTCCAGCTGCTCTTCGTCTCCAATAGGTTTCTTTCTTCTCGACTTCTGCTTCCATTTCTTGAACTCTTTGTTGCTTCCTCATGTTCTCAGAAGTCTGCTCGTAGAATTATTCGAAATCTTGTGCTACTTCCTCTGTTTCTTCTCCTTTCCTTCTCTAGCTTCTTTGCATCTTTTACCAATAATGACATCTGCAGCTTGCCATCCTTTTGCCAATGCCACTCTTAGGTACCATTCTCAGCAAAGCCAAAATGCCATCAGCATAAAACATCAGCAAGGCCAAAATGTCATCAACATTTTACATTAGCAGTGCCAAATGCCATCAGCATAAAACATCAGCAAGGCCAAAATGTCATCAACATTTTACATTAGCAGTGCCAAATGTCATCAGCATAAAACATCAGCAGGGCCAAAATGTCATCAGCATAAAACATCAGCAAGATCAAAATGTCATCAGCATAAAACATCAGCAGGGCCAAAATGTCATCACCATAAATAATCAGCAGGGCCAAAATGTCATCGGCATAAAATATCAGCATAGTCAAGATTCTCATGAACTATTTCAGGTAAATATCCCGGAAGTTTCAATAAACTGATAACGCTCTTTCAAAAAAAAAAAAAAAAAAAGGTTAAGGATAGAGAACGCGTTATGCATAATATTTGAATGCATCACTAGCACGGGTGCCGTGGGTAACAGTTTCTCTAGGTGACTTTGTATTTTCAAAATACAAAGTCAACTTACAGAGTATTATTTACCATAAAGAAATACAAGGATTAGATAGCTGTTTGCAGAGGAAGCTTGGTATCCTGAGTTATTTATAACTTGAACGAATTTCTTTGAAAACCATATGTATAAAAAAAATCGATGAATATTTTAAACAGCTAAAAATAAAGTAAACCATATGATAATTAATTTTGGCCTTAATTTCCTACGGTTTAAACAAAATTATTTTTGACTGTATTGAATGATTATTTTATTTTGTTAGATAAAATACTATAGATGTTATCATAAAAATTAAAAATTGATTTATTTGATTAAAGAAATACTAGAATTTTTTCGTTAGATTTAATTTCGTTGATTTTCTTTTTCATGTCACATTAATTCATTAAAATATTTTATAGCATATAAAGCATTTGCACATATAACTGACTATACTCTCATTGATTTAAACTGAATTAATTTTAAAATGATAAAATGGATGAATTTAAGTCAGTTTTTGAAGTGAAATATCCTTCAATTACTACAAAGGCTCTCCCTTAGTCCAGTCGAAATGTCGTGAAAAATATCGAAAATGCAAGAAATTCATAAACTGCAAATTAATCGGTATAGGTTTTTGTATTGACCATACAAAAAAAACCGCTCTGTTCGGTCCTGGATATCGGTGGGAAAGACATGAAATAAAATAAAAACCATTTAATAAAAAATTAAAATTTTAAATAAAAGCTATTATTGCTAAAGAAAAATTTTAAAATAAAAATTATAAATTCAAAGAAATCTATACAGCAAGCACTATACGTATGTAATTTTAATAATTGTGCTGTATTGCACAAAGAATAATGCTTTAAAATTAATTAAAAAGATAAATTAAGAATTTTAACGACTATTTCTTTTCGTCCAACGTATACTTATAGAAACTACCCCAATTTCACTCAAACTGAAAACAACAATAATAACAACTTTATATATGTACATTTCTTTTAAAACTTACTTATTTCTGCTTTATTTTTATATTTTTAGGTTTACTTTATAAACTCTTTTAATACCTGTAACTGTTCTAGTTAAACTTTTCTTTCCGTATCAGTGACCCATTTTGTTTAAAATAAAGTTAATGTAATAATAGTTTTATTTGAAATAAAATAGATATATTGTCATAACAAATATTTATAATTTAATTTTAAAGAACCTAGAAAAGTATTTTCAAGAAATGTTTGAATGCCAAATTATTTTGAGAAATTAAATTTGAGTTTTCCACAACGGTGTTTAAATGTACAATTTTTAACCATTCCTTTTACTTTAGCCCCCCCCCCAAAATCAAAGCTAAATACTTAAACCCCTATTCTCTTATTGGATCAAATATCCGGCAATGAATATCACGGTATTACTCACTCCAGCAAATTAATCCAATAAGTTTAAGCATTTTTTAAGACAATAAACAATGAAACGGAACTATCAGAGAAATGTGAAGAAATGAAAAAACGTTTTCTTTTAAAATTTCAAAATTATGTAAAGAATTGTCAAAAAATACACCCAAACCTATTATAAAATTAATATTAATTGATATCCCACCAAGTTTCCATCTCAGTGTTTAATGTTGGTCACCAAGTTTCCTCTGCAGGGATTGCGAAAAGGTGGGAGGGGGGCGAGGAACGATGGTAGCCCACCTCCTCGTGGTGTTCCTCGGGCAACGCTCTGGCGAAAGTCAGAAGTGGCAAAGAGGCTACCCGTTAAGCATCAATCCATGCTTGAAAGCATGTGAAAATCCTTTTTATTTTCTTTCATACGACACATAAAATGAGAAAAAATATTGTAATTCAGAAGAAATTCGAACTGGAGATTTCAACGCATAATTAAAATGTAAAAAACACATTTTTAGAAGTTAAACTGTATATCTAGTTTCACCACTGTTTTTCCACTACGGCGTCAGAATGAAAGGGAGGAGATATTTCCTTTTTATGTTATTAATTGTTAGGTGTACGTTCTGGTAATAGTTCGCATCTTCATTTATTTTCAACTGTATTTCTAATTTTCAATTCAAAATTATTCTTTATATTCATATCTTTGTTTTTCTTTTAAAAAATTATAATAGTAGGATTTTTTGGAAAGTGTTTGATATTGGTAGAACGAATCTCTTTGTTAGAAAATAAACAATTGTCCGTATTCAGGTCGTATAGCAAAAGACTTTATTCAATTCGAAAAGTAAATTCATTCAAATTGGGGAAATTCTTGCAAATGTATTGGTTTAATTGGTTTTGATGATCTCAAAGAACCAGTAGATACTGATTTCTACTTGTAAACAGTCAATTATCAGAAGAGATGTATTTATTATATAGGAATGGAAGTCCTATATGAAATCTAGCATTAGCATCTGATGAATTATTGGATATATTGTACATAGACTGCAAATACGGCTTTTATTTTTACTGTTCATTCTCTGTTTTTGAAATCATTTACGCTTTTTCGCATGCAGAGTTTGCCTTTCATTTTGTCAAAAAAGAGGTAGAGGAAAGAAGAATGATGGAGATGTATCAATTTACTATTTGGGTGGACTCAAATTATTAGCGGAATTAGGAAGCATAACAACCGCTCATTTTTCTGTGTACCACCCCTTGGCGAAATAGAACTGTTAAGAAGAGCTTTTCTCACCATAATGAAGCGAACATTTCTCATACAGAAAAGAAGATTGTTGGTAGCTTTGAAGAGTTTATTGTAGTGCCAAGCAGAATATTGAAAAACTTTGTGTAAATACAGATTTATATTAAAACACGACTAGCAAATAAAAAACATGAAGAGAACCAATGAATGATTACTTTATGAATATGTTTCTTCGAACTTTCGAAAGGAGTAATTTATTCATTAAAGGAAAGAAAAAGAAAAGAATTTCTGAAATATAAAGACAGAATTTAAAAATTTACAGGAAAAAAAAACCTAAGGCCAAAATTTATTAGTTACACCATCAGATAAGTAATTTTTAGTACATTTTGTAGATTTTTTTTATCAAATTCTGAATGAAATCTATTCAGAGGAATTTTTCCGTTCTTCTGTCCGTATACAAAATTAAGTGATCTGGATGCATAAAATTTATTACACAAGTGAAACATCTAAAGTTTAGATTTGTTTCTTGTTTGAACCAAATCTATAGAGAGGTTGACCAGGCTCTGGTAAGACCACTCCCACGAGTATTTTCTTAAGATGAATAAAT
>JAPMOR010082730.1:0-16250 GCA_026543865.1 Argiope aurantia | reverse complement strand
GAAGCAATCGCCGCAGCTGGAAATTTTATTTGTCCTATCTTATAGAACGAAAATAAGTTCAGCAAAAGAATCAAATTAAAATAAATATTTATTTAAAGCCAAAGAACTAAATTTAGCAGTGTTTTAACTTTTTATGGTGTTTTTATGGTCTTGTGTTGTTTGACTTTGCTGTGATCATAATTGGATTTAAAAAATTTGGAAATGATTTTGCTTGTTATTGTAGAATTATTTTAATCTTGTTATACCAGTTTTATCTCCAAAACTTCAATTTCCTGGGATTTCCGGGTCACGAGGGATCACTTTGTTGGACGAAAGTCAGACCCCTCACAGAAAAAATCCCTGGTTTGAATCCCTACCTGAGAGTGACCTTTGAGAAAATCTTCAGGCCGTATTTATTATATCTTTCTTTTTAGTTCCTTGGCTTTGGATTAATATTTATTTTAATTTGGTTAAGTTCATTTGTATTTTAGTTGTTAGCAGCATTAGCGCTCTCTAAATACAATGTATGCTTTATTATATAGGTTCACTAAATTTTGTAGGTGAATTTCATATTGATTGTTTTTGGATTGTTAATTTCAGCAAAAGAATATTTGAATTAGAAAAGAAAAAGAGTGAAACATTACGAATGCACAATTGAAGAATTAATGTGTTTTGGAAATGTTTTGCATCAAAAATTGTGTCTTTCACATTGATTTTCTTTAGTTTTACTTTATTTTATGAAAGAATGTATTTAACCTACAGAAATCGAATTAATCATTATAGTTTAAGTAAACTTCAAGGAAAAAAATTCACGGCGGCTTTTCTTTTGATTTGTCTCAAACTTAGTCTGTGGAATTTTTTCACAATTATTTCCTCATCCTCTTTCAATTTCGGATTGCATATCTTATGCGGGTTTACACTCGGCCAATTATAGGCCGGCCAGTAAGCAGAGCATGCGTAGAAAGGCTGAAAAATGCTGCTGATTCTTTTTCCTCCTCCTAAATGAACAATAACTATTAATTGGTGCGGCACATTTTACTTGTATTATACGTGAGTATGAAATGAGTCCATTGCCTTTATGGAATTATAGTTAATGAATTATATGAAATAAAAGAAAATATATGTATTTTATGGGAAAATAACAACGAATGTAAACACGAAATTAAAATACATGACCAGATTTGAATGTCCCCCCCCCTTTGTCCTCTAGTTATGGATCCGGAATTGTTGGCGCTTCCCAGAACATCCGCTAGTGAGAAGACTCCTGTTCCTCCACCAAAGAGTCTTCCAATAGATGATCTGCCTATGTGGAAGAAGATTCCCTTTGACGCCAAATTTCCCGTGCCAAAACTTCCAGAAAGAGACACTCAATTGTGTACAGCGAAAGTGGGTGAAACGGTCAGTGATGCTTTTTTCTCTTTCTCCTATAAGTAGTATAGATAAAATATAGTAATCGTTAAAAAATTCAAACTCGAAATTTTGAGAAACCTCCACATTTTAGTCCTCCCTGAGTTTGAAAAATATATTTTTAAAAAATGTCCATCCGTCTGTCTGTGACAAAGATAATTCAATAACGATTTGAGCTACACAGTTGAAATTTGGTAGACGGTTTTTACACCGAATTTGTAGATTGCTATCAAATTTGGAGCAAAATCCTTTCAGAGCAAATCTGTCTGTCCGACTGTTCGAATATAATTTAACACGATGACAACAAAACCAAGAGAGTTATACAGATAAAATTCGGTATACAGATTTAAGATCTATAGTGTAGACATCTGTCAAAGTCTGAGACAAAACCAACTAGAATTTGACTGTTTGTCGATCTGTACTTTCAGAACTAAGTAAACGCGATAATTCAAAAACGCACTATTTTAAATATATCAGTTTTGGTATGAAATTTTGTGACTACAAGTGCAATTTTGTGTCAAATTTCAGTTTTAATAGGTTGCAAAAAACATGTCTAAAGCACAATATTTTACACATTTTTTATACTATTAATACTGCAGAGATTAATCCCAAATAACTCGCCAAGAATAAAACAATAGATTCCTAAAAAATGCTAAATTCAAGCCAAATGTTAATATTTTGTAACTACTGAACGCCAGTACCAAGTAAGGTGTTTTCTGGCGTGACAAGTTTATTAGAAAATATGTGAGAAAGTTTTGGGGAAACCAGACCCATTGGTTTTGATGTTGCTTTACATTGTACGTACACTTAAATGATTAAATAATGATATATAGCAAGACAAACTGTTATCGCTTGAATGCCTAAAGAGTGCAATTAACAAATGTCAAGGTACTTGAGATTTTGAAGAAAGATGAGAAAATGGTAAAAGTTTATAATAAAAAAAAGTTAAGAAAAATTATTGATTAGGCGATTTAACACACACACACACATACACACACACACACACACACACACACACACACACACACACACACACACACACGCACGTACACCTTTATTAATAGCAGAGATTCTCTGAGTAATACTCCTCATATGCGAAAAACGAATTAGAAAATTTTAATATCTGCTCTTCATTATTGTCTTTTAAAGATGTAGTCAACGTTTTCATTCTGATTTCAGCATTGTTTATAATATCAATGGATATCATAATTTGTCTCTCGATGAGGAATCCTTTTAGCCCACACATACACAGTATTCTATCATGCTATGTTTCCAATCAATGTTCGTTGTTTTATCACTATCAACAAAATTGTATTTAAGGTCTGCTTTTAACAGTATTCATAAAATTATATTGTTTGCTTTTATGAGTACAATTAAATGATTGAATTTTTCATCATTATTAAGATGGTACAAATATTTCAATAGTTCTAATCTCGCCTATAGGGTTTATACAAAAACCAAAGTTTTCAAATTTCGTGTTTCCAAAAAAAAAACCGGTTTTAGCCGTTTTTCAAATTTTTGTCAAAAAAATAGAATAGGGAAAAATATTTTCTCTAAGTTATATAAAATAACAAAAAACGAAATAAATATCAAACTCAATAAAATTAGAAGATTACATATACATATTATGTACACAAAATAACGAAAACTTAAACAAAAAATTTGAATAATATTTATATTGTTTTCACTAATTTTAATTTCTCCTAAGAAAATAGGATTTTATAAAACATAAAATATCGACTGAACGGGGGCTAAGTTTTAAAGCTAAGTCTAATTGTGACCACAATATTGAGTGTAATTGAAAATACTTGTTCACTAACTACTGAGCGTGGTTTTATATTTTTCATGGCATCAAATAACAAATCTAAGATTTTCGTTCTTTTATTTGTTGCCTCAGATAATGAAATTCAGCTTTCAGTGTCTTTGGATTTGCAAGTTTTTCTTCAGAGTCTGCAAAAAATTTATGAATTGATTTTTCCATGGCTACTTTTAAAAAAAGCATTACTCTGACGTGTAGTTTCTTCGATTTGCTCTTCATCAGAATCGGCTTTCAGATAAGAATTTGGATATATTCTAGACAATATCTTTCCAGATAACTTAATAATTTCGGTGTTTGAAACTAAAGAAAGTACACTAGATTTCTTCGCTGAACTAGAAGTATGCGAATACAGCAAAAGAGTCGCTAATTCTACTTTCTTGAATTCGTTCTTCAAAAGCATATAATAATTTCAAACTTATTTCAGTGTTCAAATTTTTAGTTCATTTAACAGAAATTCAAATATACCTACACTTGTTAATAAATTCGCATCTCGTCGCCTTAAGTCCCCAGCTACTATACATATCGGTCCCAACCGATATTTTTTTTTTTTTTGAAGAATTGGAATATCCAGGTGTTCCAGAAAACCGGTTTTCTTACTTTAAAAACCGGTTTTCGAATGTGACAAATTTACTTAAAAAAACTCGGTTTTTTTAAAACCGGATTTGAAAAACCGTCAAACCCTACTGACCTATCATTGAAACAGTAAAAAAACAACAATAATTTCTAAACGAAATTAAAATTTAAAAATTCTTACATATACATTGTTTTTCATAACCTAAAGAGGCATTCATGCCACATTCAAAGAAAAACAAGCAACGCATTTGGTCTTGAATGCATTATAAATAAATTCACAGACGAAATACCGAATGGTAGGTTTGAAACAGGAACTATCTTCGGTCGAAGTCGAAAGTTACTTTATATGCGCATGAATATTTATGTAAGAATAGAAACACTTCGTAGGATCAATAACCTTTCATTTAAAAAAGGAAGAAAAACGGATATCGTGTGTGTAACAAAAGTAAGAAGACCTAGTGGTAACAGTTAGTATTGCATATACTGCATAAAATATAATGTTTGCTTACATTTTTTATGTATCCAATATATGCAACATTTTTTCTGGAATAGAATGAAATTATTTATTAGATGAAACTGATAACAGGAGATAGTAATTATTGAAGCCATCCGGCCGGTTTTTAAACTCGTGTTTCTGTCCCGTTTAATTTTTTTAGTAATTCTTAAGAATAATAATGTACACAGAAAATGAAATGAGTAAATGATTTATTAATTAATACTAAATGCAGCAATTCTTTGATGCACATGTTTTATCATGTACTGTTAAAATAATTTCACATGGCAGGAAATTTGCATAGTAATGAGATCGTCAATGGCATAGAAAAGATAAATAGTTTTGAAATCATATTACTTTTTTTTTATCTTCTTGTATACGTAGTATTTTAGTTTCATTTTGGAGTTCTTAACCTTAAACACGACAAAATTAGATAGTAAGCAATAAATTTTATCAAATGCAGAAATTATAGCGATTTTCCATTTAATTTTCTTTGAGTGCAGTTCAAACTGAGTATAATCAAATAGATATCCGGAGCTTTAATTATTATCCAAACTAGCAACGTTTCTTGAACTTTGCCCTAAATTCTTTGTCAAGTGTCAAATGGTAATTTATTTTTACTTTCTCGTATACGTGGTATAGAGAAAGTATAGTAATCGTCAAAAAATTCGAACTCGAGATTTTGACTAATTTTCACGTTTTAAACTTCCCTGAGTTCGAAAAACGTCTGTCTTGTTGTGACAAGATAACTGAAAAACGCTTTGAGCTAGACGGTTGAAATTTTACACAAAATTTGCAGATTCCTATCAAATTTTGAGACATCTGACAAAGGGGACGAAAAACCAATAACGGGTCGACTGTCTATCGGTCTGTACTTTCAGAAACATGTTAATGCGATAATTCAAAAATGCAATGGCTTAAATATATTAAATTTGGTATATGAATTTGTGACTACAAGTATAGTTTCATGGAAAATTTTTGTTTTGATAGATTGAGAAAAACATGTCTAAAACACAAATTCAATTTTTGGGTATTATTAACGTATGCTTGGGATTAACCGTCAAATAATTCGCCGAGGATGACACAATAGATTCAGTAAAAATGCTAAATTCTCGCTAAAAGTTAATATTTTGTGATTATTGTATGCCAGTGCCATGTAAAGCGTTCTCAGTCATGACAAATTTATTAGAGATATACGAGAAAGTTTTGGAGTTACCTCTCCTACTGGTTTCTAGTCTCCTCGTCATATTTAGCTTCATAAAGTGAAGCATTTTTTTTTTTTGTCTATGATGTCTCGTTGCTTTTCGATGACCTATTCAAAACTACTCTCTGGGTCATTGACCACCTCATTCAGTGCTCCACTGTAGATTGTTATATGTGTCATCAAAATTTTAGAATAGCTTTTTTTCCCCCAAATTTAATCCAGGAGTGGTCTTTCCAAATCTTTCTCGCATTATTCCTAATAAAGGTGCCACCCCTCTCTCCCGCATAAAATTGTGAACCATAAGTAAAACCAACAACACCTCGAATGGCATTACCGAACAATAATTACTTTTTTTGAGATTGATAATTTAATATTATTTTTTGGCGTGAATTATGCAGTTTTACACTGTCGTGTGATCCTTGGCGATTAATCTCTGGCATTTATCAATAGGTAACCGAAAATGAAATTTGTGTTTTAGACTCTTTGTTTCCAACCATGTAAGATTAAAATTCCACACAGAACTACAATTGTAATCATAAAATCACATATCAAATGTCATACGTTTAAGTCATTGTGGTTTCGAGTCATTGCCTTTTTCATGCTCTTGAAAGCACAGACTGGCAGAAGTCAATTTCTCGACGGATTGGCTTCAAATTTAAAATGTAGATACATACACTTTATATATTAAATTTGTGTACAAAATTCTATCTGTCTACCTCTCTTCATTTTGTAGTTATAGTGTTAATTTATATTTGATAGCCGAATGGCTCAAAATTTGATAGAAATCAATAAATTTCATGTATAGATCCTTTATCAAATTTCATTAGTCTATCTCAAAATTATTTTTGAGTTAGTTTTTCACAGACATTATAACATATATATATATATATATTTCAAATTCATGGAGGCCCTGAAAAGTGGAAACTCGACGAAAACTCGAGTTCGAATTTTTTGATGATTATCTATCTATCTATCTATCTATCTATCTATCTATCTATCTATCTATATATATATATATATATAATTGTAAGGATTACTCCAGTTCGATTAAATTAATAAGCGAATCTTTATGATATTATAAGAATTCTTTTGAGATGAACATCACTTTGGCGATGTGGCCAGATGTCCCCATAGACGGCGAATATTTGGCGATATCTGTTCCGCAATTTTCTTTTCGGAAGTTGAGACTCGGCGATTCACGACCTTTCCATGCTATGCTAATAATACGATGCCAGTCCCAAATCGTTTATGCATAATGAAACAGGACACGAACAGGTATAGAATGGCCCGTCGAACATCAGTTCAATTCAAATGATGCTGCTCGATTTTGAGAGGGCGCTGCTGGTCAGTGAACATGGAAATCGAGTGGGAAGTAAATACGTTGAGAGAGAGAATTGCAGCATATTCTAACGAGACATTCACAAAAGGAGATAGGATTGATTGATACAGCGTTATCGTCAACATTCCATTTGAAAGGGTTTAACATGGGCATGTTGCCCCATACAGTGGATGCGAAGCGTTCCCTAAGACGATTACCCCCCCCCCCCAACAAAATCGCAATAACTTTTCTAATCAACGCAGAACTACCACCAACAATAATCATGCCAGTATCCGTGAAAATACATCTTTCGCTGACCTTTTTAAACCAGCTGCTGCACGTCAGATGGCGCCACGAGAAACGCTAAAAATTGATAAGGATGATTCTTCTACCCTCAATTTCATGAATTCGAACGACTTTAAAGAACTCGTTGAAGGCATGAAAGATATTAAAAAGCTATTAAACGAATTTCCTAATCTTCTTATACAAATTAGGAAACTTAAAAATGCGCAAACATCAGTAGATAAAGTTTTAATTTTGTCAGATATTTTTACTAGTCTTGTCAACCCATCTGAAAATTAATTTTCAAGTGTAACAGTCTGCGTATTGTTTTCTGTAATGCAAATGGCATTTCAAATAAAATTAATGATTTTCGGTCATTTGTTAATAAGTATAACCCCGATGTTATTCTTATTCAAGAAACTCACGTTAGACCACAAAGAAAGATTTTTCTAGCTAATTACCACTCATATTATAGCTACAGGATTAATAATACTGGTGGTTGTACTGCAAACGATATTCCCCATCAGGAAATCACTCCTCCTACGTTATACTATGTTGAAGTTACGGTGGTTGCCCTGGACGTTAAAAATGATCCAATTACTCTTACCTTTATTTACATCCCCCCTGGTTCTGATAATTCTCTCTTCACTTTTGACATAGAAAACCTGCTTCAAATCAGTTCGAATCAAATTATTTGTGGCGATTTTAACGCCCATCATATCAGTTGGGATTGTCAAAATAATAATGCACGCGGTAACTTATTATATTTTTTTTGCACTCCATGCAGGTTTAGAAATTTTAGCTCCTTGCTCCCCCACTAGATATGGTGTTTATTCTGCCAGTACAATTGATATTGCAAATGTTAAAGACTTTCTTTTCCCATTCGAAATTGCATCTATCCCTGAACTCAGCTCAGATTATAATCCAGTTCTTCTTAGCTTTTTTCTTAAGTACTCACTTCCTGATAACAATAGAAAAGTTGCCTCTAATTGGACCAATTTTAAACAAATATTATTCTAATGCTAGCTTCGATCAAAATTTAGATCCACAAACCCCTCAGCAACTTGATAAAATGGTTGAATATTTTGAAAAAATAATTATTGATGCCAAAGTTGCTGCGTCGAAATCACTGAAATTTAATCAAAATTATATCGACCCAAAAATTCGGTTTCTTCGAAAAGAAAGAAATTATGCCAGAAAGATTTTTCAAAACACTAGAAACCCAGTCTTCAAGAGAATTATGAATAAACTCAATAAAACTATCCAAATCCAAAATGAAAAAAACGAACAAAACGAATTCATTAATAAACTGGTTAATGCTAACACATATGATGGCACCTTCTGGAATTTTGTCTCATCCTTTAAAAAGAAAACACAAAAAAATTGGAAAATTGAAATCAATCCGAGTAAAACTGAAGCAATTATGTTCACTAAAAATCAGGTTTACAAGGATTTCCGCCCAATTAAAATTAAAAATCAAATTATCCCGTGGTCTAAGGAATGTAAATATTTAGGTGTTATTCTTGATAATAAACTTACTTGGAAACCCCACTTTATTTATGTTAAAAAGAAGTTTCGAGACCTAACTCGTAAATTCTATCCCTTAATTTCTCGAAACTCCAAAATGAATAGGGACAACAAAATACTTATTTACACTGCCTATCTGCGTCCAGTTTTAACTTACACATGTCCGGTTTGGGGATACGCTGCCAAATCAAACTTAAGAATAATTGACATCCAACAAAATAATCTTATAAGAAGATTCTGTAATTGTCATTAGTATATGCCAAACACTAACATGCACAAAGCTCTTGACTACCCACCACTTAAGAAATTTATAAAAAAACTTGCAGAAAATTTTTTAAAGAATATTGACTCTCATGATAATAAAGCAGTTCTTGATATTCCTAAATGTACTCCTAATCTAAGTATTAAAAGACCCCGTAATATACTACTTTACGAGTTATCATTAACAGCTGCCCCACTTTTTGTTTTTCTATCTTATTTTATCCTACTTTAATTTTTTCATATCCTTAATAAATTGCTCGGCAGCGTTTTCCCAATCCTTGTTGCACCTCCTATCATATCCTAACAGCCAATAGAAACCTGAGCTTCATCAAGCACCTCCCACCTCATTTCCTGCTAATCCTACTTAAGTCAATGCATTGGACTTTTTTGCGAAGATGATCACGCCAAATATTGAAAGCAAGGTTCTCGAAAAGTTTTTCATTTACCGGAGATTAAGCCCCAACCTTAGGGGCTAGGCGCTCCGTTAAACGTATCATTAACAGCTGCGGCGAAGTCGTGTGTATCGTCAGAAGTAGTGTGTGAGAGTAGGCGGAGTCGCCAACAAGTAAAAGATAATAGAGGATTAGACAGCAAGCAAGCTGCTGAACTAGCGATTAAATGCGCTGCGTTATAACGATTGATTGGCGATATTTGTAGAAAAAAAATTTGTAACATTTGGTGTCAGAAGTGGGGTTAGTTGGATTTTCTTGTGTATGCCTTGGATCAGAGGAATGGATGAAAAATTCGCAGAGTTACTTGCCATGATGGCAGAGCTGAAGAAAGGACAAGAGGAATTGAAAACCGGATATGAAGAAATAAAGAATGAATTAAAGAAAGAAATTTTAAAAGATAAAGGTAATAAAATCGAAGATGTCCAAGATATCACAAAAGAAATTGAAGGAAACAGCGAGAGCCAAGTGAAAGAAGAAAAGACTGATCGACTGGAGACCGGTGTCACCGAAAGGGAGCTTAGCCATCCGGAGGATGAACCGAAGTTCAATAAGGAGATGCACGAACAGGGAGACTGTCAAATAATGGCAGAGCTGAAACAAGCTTCTCCGAATGAGTCCCCTGAAGTGAAATCGAAGGAGCAAACCCTTGGGGATGGAGAAGATGAACTCTGTTTGGACGGGTCTGTTAGTGGCAACCCGTGCTCGATGCCTATGGATGCAGGAGTTAATGCAAGCTTGTTTGAATTGGACTCGTCCCAGAGATTAAAGGGACAACTTCTCTGTAAGCCTCTTGGTATCGCCGTGCATAGTAATACGGATGAAGACTACGTGGCTGGAATCGCTGATCCCTGTAGTTTCGGTCTTAATTTCCGTCAAGAATTCAGCTTTGCTTCGGATCTGCATAGAAGTGTGATGCAAATAGGAGCCGAAGAATCTCCTGTGCATCCGGACAAGTTACGTCGTCACAGAAGGACCCTTCCAGCAAAGACAGATGCGCTCTTCAGAAGATCCTGTATGGAGGGCGTCGGAAAATTCTCGAATGGCCGGAATAAGCCGGGAATAGATGGAAATATTCCCATGAAAGCTCTGGCGACGAAGAAGAATCCCTGGTTTTCAAGTGGACTCCTGAAAGCACCTTTGGATCATCCTGATATTCAGTTGGTTCGATGGAGGAAGTTCCAAGTGACCAACCGACCGCAAGAATGCATTCCGGAGAAATCCGTTGCAATACGATGTTTGGCTCCATGTGACATCTTGAATTTTAAGGAGCGGAATCAAGTCTGGATGTACAATCCGAAACGACGAAGAGGTCCGTGTCAAAAGCATTGAGAAGGTTTGGATGGATCTTCAGTCGCCGCCGAATTAGTACATGATGTCATCTTCGAAAGTCGCCTAAAGCATCATCATCATAACATCATACGGAAGTCTACGCCAGCTGTTGGATTGCAGTTGGACTGCCGGGACGTCAGTCTTTGAAGAGGGGAGCAATGTTACAAATCTGCAATTTTGCTACCCGGCACGAATAGTGTCATCGTGGGAAAAACCGTTGCAAGATCTGTCGTGTGCGTGCTGAGCGGGTGCCGCGTCAATGACCTCAAAGCTTGGTGACTTGGCGACTAAATGGATCATATTGGAAAGTTCGAGAAGTTTCACGATCCATCCAGTAGGAACCGAGATACACCCAGAGACGTCCTGATTGGTCTGGAAGATTCTAGCTTCGCCCTCCGGAACTATAAAAGACAGGCACTTTCAAGCTGCTTCGAAGTCGTGTGTATTGTCAGAAGTGGTGTGTGAGAGTAGTCGGAATCATCGACAAGTAAAAGATAATAGAGGATTATACAGCAAGCAAGCTGCTGAACTAGCGATTAAATGCGCTACGTTATAACGATTGATTGGCGGTATTTGTAGAAAAATGTTTTGTAACAGTATATTCTCTTAGGTGGTCTTTTCCATTTATATGCTGCTTTCTATCGTATTCTGCCATTTTTTTCCCAGGCAGCAGCAAACTTGCGGAAGCTACATTTCATTTCTACATTTTGGGAATTGTTGCGTTAAACTTCCTAAAACACTGTCGTGTAGAATAATGGAAGCTGCTACACTTTAATTTAACTGAGCTTCAATGTCTTCACATCGCGAATACTAACTACTAACATCTAACTTACTGTTTCAGTTGTCTTCTCAGCAGCTAAAACAGTTCAAAATTTAAGTTTTAATTTTTCATTAGGAATGTGTGAGGTGCTGCTTCAGTTGATTTCACATCAGCTGAACGCAGTTCAAAATTTTAAACTTTTAATATCTATATTATTCGACAAATGTGAGAACCGGGAGTAGGACTTAAATAATCTACGATTGTTTAGGTGATACCTCGTGAAAAAAAAACGAGTGTGGACATCTGATTGGCCTCTTGGGTTCCCACATAGAAAACCAGATCTCTGTAATTCCTGCTCTCTAGTTTTTGCATGCTTTCTAAAAAACTACCCGTTTTCTTAAGCTTCAAACTATAGCTTGCAGAGCATCTTAAATTCTTAAAGCTAAAATAATACTCTAAGCATTTTAGAATTCCATCGACTTGTTTATTCTTTCAACATAACAGCGTATCTTACAAACATTGCCAGATTCCAGAAGGTTTACAATTGATCATCAGCTATTATAGAAAAAATAAACGAAATAATATTAACAAAATATGCTTATCACGGAAAAAATGGTTTGCTTTTACTTTTTAATAATATTTTAACAAAATAAAAATGGTAACAGTTATAAAATGTCTGAATAGGAATCGTCTGCTAAATGTATATTAACATATTTAGATCATGATATTTACCGAACACTAGTAGTGCATCGCTCTCCCCCGCTTTACAGATCGTTGATATTTTTCTTCTTGGGAGTCAATGCAAATGACTTTCACCCTTTCGCTTGAAATGTAATTTTTCCTGTCATCAACTATCGATAGCGGAGTTTCGCCTCGCTTTGCATTCTTACTATTTATACTGTCGTCTTGCGATTCATTAGAGATCTCTCGTCAAAAATTATGTATAAGTCTGTATCACTTTGCAAAGTGATGCAGAGTTATACATTTATATACTACTTACAGATACCAATAAATAAAGACATTCATATAATTTCAAGAAATTATTTAAATTAAAAATAAAATAGGTCATTAGCATAATGATTAAATTAAAAATGCATATAAAAATGAAATTAAATTGCCCAATTATTAAAAGAGAGTCTCATAATGTACGTTACCTAACGCAGCACTAAGCTTAAAACTTCCATTGGGTCTTGCAATGCGGATGAATTATATACATACTATTACTAAGTTTATATCAGTAATAATAAACACCAAAAATGGCATAAGTTTTCTATAACACAGCGAAATTTTTAATGATCATATTTTTAACTCTACCTTTATGTGACATTCTTTTTTTAATCTAGCTATTTCACACTTATCCCGGGAAAAAGTTTGATTTGACAGGAACTGAGAAGAACAACGTTCCTTTTCAATCCTATAACTCTCTGAACGACCCGTATCTCCGTTACTACTTCCGGTCAAGTCCGAGTTATAAGAACCTGGTGAGTAAGGGCCTAATAACCTCTGACGGAAAAGTAAAGGCAGATATAACTGAATACAACCAGTATAGAATGTATCTACACCACATGTGGGCTATGGAAATTCACCAACTGCGTAAAAATCAGGTATTATTACAATAATATCAGTATTGTTACAAAAAAAAAATCCGTTCCTGGATTGTACCCTTTTTTCCATACGAAAAAATCTAGCAAAACACAAACAAAGCTTACACAAAATGGCAATTGCAATAAACAGCAGCACACAAGCAGCAAATAGCTATTAAACAACTGCAGCACAATATACTCAGACAGAACACACTGAAGAGACTTCATTCCATCTTTCACTTGAGCTCAGCTTAACTGACTATTCGATGATTGACTAAGTTTCTCAGACTTTTATAATCTCAGCAACAGTTAAAGCAGATTTTAGAACAAACGATGGAACTCGAATCCTAACAGAATTACCACCAAGATTCTATCGCATTTGGGATCTCTTATTTTGTCGGGTATTAACACTATGTATAGTAGATTGATTCAGTTCAATTTATGTTTATGTTACCTTGTTCGAATAACAAGGTAAAAAAAAAACGCATTTCATGTAGTAGTTTTGCCGAAAGCTTTTCTATGTAAAATTTTTTGAAAAAAAAATCATCTTTTTCAATCTTAATGTGCATTATAAAAAGTTCGTTTCATTAAAAAACAACAACAATTATATTGCAAATTATACAAATTTATATTAATACATATGGTAAATTAATTTTAATGAGCACAATTCTGACAACTAGATGACTACAAACTTACAGTTAAAAATAAATTAGCATTTGATACCTTACAAAGAACTTAGGACAAGTTTCAAGAAGTATTGCCAGTTTAAGTAATATTTTATCACATTCAATTCGAACGGCACTCAAAGGAAATTAAATGAAAAAGTGCTCTAAATACTGAATCCTATAAAATATAAATCTTATAAAGTTTAGTGTATACCGACTATTACTTTCATCTGTATTTAAAGTCAAGAGCTCCAAAATGAAAGAAAAGTACGTCACAAAATCTGAGAAGGGAGAAAAAATCTCTTTCCGTTTTGATTTGATTAGTTGTTAAAATTATTTAAGGATGACAAGCATCTTCTATAAAACCCAAACGGATTACTTCTGAGCGGAATTCGCTCAAAATTTGATAGAGATTTCCAAATTTGGTATAAAGTATTTTTTATAAAGCAAAATTTGGTATATGTATATCAGATTTCATCCGTCTAGATCAAAGAGTTTTTGAGTTATCTTTGCCACAGACAGACGATATTATCTGAAAATGGGTTCTTCGAACTGAGGGAGGTATAAAATGTGGAGATTCATCAAAATCTCGAATGTGAATTTTTGGATGATTACTATACTTTCTCTATACTGCGCATACAAGAAAGTAATTAGTATGATCAGTTTCCAAAATTTTTTTAAAGAAATGTTCTCACTTTTTGTACTATATCTTACTACTTGTAAATAATAAGAATTAGCATAAAAGGTATTTTCTTCTAGTGTTTCTCTCCAGTATATTTGTGTCCAATATGTGATGGTAAATAATTAATTCCCCAAAGATACCAACATTTCATTCAATCGAAATCAATTTGTATGGAAACTTCTTATTTACTGTTTTTATAGTTTTGAAAATAAATATGAAACATGTTTTTCTGAAATACCATTCTGAAACAAAGTTGTTTTAGGAAGCTGAAGAAGAAAAACGTCTTCAGACCCTCTTAAAAGCTGTTGAAGAGGAAGATTCGATATGTAAAAACATAATCGACAGCCAGTAAGATTGATATAATCACATATTTTTCATTTGAAACTAAATGTTAATATTTATTTCGTTGTATTAAAAAAACTGTGATTTCTTCTTCAGAGACATTATCAATACGGACATTGTAATGGATAAATTGGCTGCCAAATTAGAAGCAAGTGATTTCTCTGCGGAATGCAGTGGAAATCCTTTAATACGTTCCGTAATTAATTGGAAGCATTACCAGAAAATTTTAGAGAAAGTGTGTATATGATTTCTTTTAGAGCTATGGACACAATTATAATCATTTTTGCATTTTAATTTATATATCAATATCTTTTTATATAGAATATATTTTTTGGCATAATCTATTGAAAAATTATTTTAGTGTAGCGAAATTTCAGTTATGTTAGAAATTGCAAATCCTCGCCCCTTTTTTCACTTAAGAATAGCACTCAAATCACTTTAAAAAATCAAAAATTTTAGTAACTTTAGAAACATTATCAAATCAGCTTTTTTAAGCCTATTTCATTTTCATTTTAATTTCGACACTGTAATCCAAAATTTAAAAAAAAATGTAAGGTTTTATTTTTGGCCACGGTGTATCACTAGGTTGTATCTTCTCTATCACATCTATGATGCCCATGGTCAGAACAATAAAATGCAGCATTATCACCTATTAATTTGATACAAAACTAAACTTTCTTAAAGTAAACTTTAAGTACATGTGATTCCTAAACTATATCACAATTGAAATTATAGTTTGTTTTCTTAAAAGTAGATAGCTAGAATCAAAAGTAAGTCATATATCAATGGCTGGAAGATTATTTGGATAAGAAAAAACATTTGTTAGCTTGAAAAAAAAAAGCAGCAGCCTTTTTGCATATTCTCTAGTAAATGTTCTTGCGTGTTATTAATGGCTTACCATTGGCGAACAATAGTTGCAAAAATCTGTTAGAGTGCAACCTTTGGCGATTAAACATTGGGATGCGGTTTGAAGTACCAGGTAACAGAATAAACTGGATAAGTTTTTCCTCGTGCGACGGAAAAGAAAGAAATCAATCATTCAAATTAAAGTAAAACTAAAATAATAAACGTTATAGCCACCAAATAAAATCAGAATTTTGTATTAGTTTTGGAAACAAATTAACCTTTAACAATACCTTCTATTTTTATATTAAAACATCTGTGCAAACTCATATTCATACTTTCTCAGAAATTCGATTCATTTCATAGTATTTAAGACAATGTTAAGTAAAATCTCACTATTCGATTTCTGTATAAAACGATTCGATTTCTGTATTTCTGTATAAAACTACACTATTTACCAACATCCTAGGTTCATTTGAAGGAGGTTGAGCACTTTCTCTCACGTTATTTAATTTCTTGTCTGACAATTATTTGTGCTTTTATTGAAAGGAGAATAATTTTCAATATAAGCGTCGAGGTGTGAAATTAGAAAAGATATTAATGATAACTATAAAAAAATGAACTCTACGATTGCAAATTTCAAGTTATCATGTGAGAATATTATTATTTTTTAAGTCATTAGTTTAATTATTCATTTAAGTCATTAACCAGTTTAAACCGCTTTAACTGGT
>JAPMOR010082709.1:0-18219 GCA_026543865.1 Argiope aurantia | reverse complement strand
AGTATTGAAGAAAATTATGCAATTAAATTTTTGATGAAACAATAAAAATGTTTTCATTTCAAAGCAACAATGCTATATGCTGGTGAAAATTAGACAAAGTAAAAGTATACTAAGAAAAAAAAAACTGCAAAACTTCTTTTAAAAATTTGCTCGCCTATTAAATCGATATCATTAAAAAGAATTTAAATTTTGTAATGGTGCAATAATTATCTTTGAACTGCAATATTTGTAGAAAGATGTAAAAACAAACCTTTAAATTTTAATTAATCTGGTTTAACAAAATTATGTGGTGTGCATCTCAAATTCCAAAATATGTTTGTATAAAATCTGATAGCTTTAGGTAAAACTGGCGTGCCTTAAGAAATTCAAATAAACACAGAACATCTTAAGAGAGATTTTCTTGCTATTAACTTAAACTTAATTATCAATTCATTATTATACAAATTATCGATTTGTGTAGTTAGTAGTTTTTGAAATTTAATATAAGTTGTTCCACATTACAACCAGACCGATAATTAATTTTTCAAAATTTAATCATAGATATATAATGTGTTTTAATTTTATTATAATGTTTTTTCACAGAGTACAGATATATATTCACAATTTCAACACAAAACCGCATAAATAAGCGATATAGAAATTGGTAACAAATTTCACGTTTAATAAACAAGAAAAGAGTTCAGTTAAATAAAAACGTTTAGAAATAACTCAATATCAAATCTTGAAACAAACGTGAAAAACTAAATTACAATTATATTAAATATTTTAACGGACTGTTATGAAGTAGTTGCATGTAGATAGAATATGATAAAAATGTTTCAGCTCAATATTTCAGCTTTTTTTTCTTTCTTTTTTATCTAGGTATTTGAATTTAATCCTTAGGTATTTTGAATATGTTGGAAAGGGAAAAAAAAAAAACTAAATCTTTAGGTTTAAAAAAAAGTGTTTTTTATTTTATTTTATTTATTATTTATTTTTTAATTAATAGTAATATTCTCAATTTAAAACTCAGGAAGGGAAGATTAAAAGTTAAAATTCTTGGACAGATTTCAATTAAGTATATTCTTTCTCTGCTTCTACCCTTTCAATGTGTAGCTTCATTTAATAAAAAAATATTTAATACTGCTTTTTAGGTGATTTTTTTCCTTTTTTATTGAAGCATCATTCATTTACTTTTGTCGGAAATCATTATTTCGGACTGCTGAAGTTTTAATTTAAGATTTCAAAGACTTTCTGACATTTTTAAATTTTTTTCATGAATGGGGCAATCACGCAAGTTACTGATATTCTCTTTTTATTTGCAGGCACTTTTTAATAAACAAAGCATGGTTAGAAACATAGTATAAATGTTTACCATAAACAAATTTTTTTCTTCTGAGAAAGGGTTTCTTAATATATTTCTTGATATTAATTAAATAATACTATACTAAATGTGTGGAAAATTAATTTTAATGTATTTAAAATATTGCCGCATTGAAAAAAGACATTCGTTTCTCCATGGTCGAATGGTCATAGGACTGGTCTCATAATCAAGAGATCGTAAGTTCGAATCCCGCTAGAGACAATGCGATTCACAGTTTGTGGAAATATTTAATTCTTTGATTTTATGTTTTTCCTTTATTACACGTTCCAGAAGATTCTGGACTTTTCTTAGTGTCTCCAGAAAAGTATTCTGGAACTTTCCCTGCTAGTATAAAAAGCAGAAGATCTGTCAGTCACTGTGTTCTCAGTTCAGAGTTGAGTTAATAAATTGGTTTAGCTCTGTTTCTTGTGTTTGTGTCATTGAGTTCTATACTAAAGTATCTACGTGACAATATACTGGTGAAAATTGTTCAGGATGGATTACAAACGAATGCATAGTGCATAAAATAGCGAGTGCAGTTGGATACAAAATGAAATGAAATAATTCCTGAGTACTAGAACATTAAATAATATTTAATTTATTATGCATATCCCTTCTGAGTCTTAAAAGGATTCAAACGGAAAAATGGCCTTTTTGAGATGAATACGTAAAAGTGAAAAAAAAAATGGTATTATATTGATAATTGGCATTATAGGTATTTTGATACTGAATGCATGATACACACATCATAGGTGGTTACATAAATTTGAATAAAGGGTTTTATATATGAATTTGAATAGAAACATTTAAGTTAGAAATGTCTACGCGTTCCAAGGTTTTGATTGATATTTGGTTCATTAATGTAATAAGAGACTCGAATCAAAAACTTGGTACATATATTCTATTTTGCAATAAAAATTTTACCCTATATGATACTGTTAAACCAATTCATATCTAAAGCAGCTATATGGAATATATTATTTTCAATTCCGAATTCTTTTCGCTGAATGAATAACACACACAGCAATAAAACTGAGAAAAACCGACCCTACTCCTAAAGATCAAAATCCTAGAAATTAGTAATATTTTACAGCAAAATACAAATGAATAAATATCTGAAGTAATTATATGAAATATATAATTTTCAATTTCGAATTGTTTTAGTTGAAAGCTTCCCATCCACAGCAACAAAACTGAAAGAATGCGGCGAACCTGGAGATCAAAATCCCGCAAATTAACAATTTTCTATTGCAAAATATATATATTGACTTTCAAAAGCTCGTTCATTTTTTTAGAAATTGTTACGCACTTCATAATAGCATTTCGTTTTGTTCAATCGCAGTTAAAAATAACGAGTCAATTATAATAAAATTACTGTTCTCACGGCAAACACTCTATTATTTTAATGAAGTTTGGGAAACAATGACCACCGTTGAAACTGGTGAATAACAATTTTTTCGGCTACAACAATGAAAAGGATACTTCCGCTCAATTCGTTAAAGCAAACCATGGCAACCCCAAACGATCCAAGCAAATAATTTGAGAAGATTTCGAATTGTAATAAACATAATATTTCACGCTAAATAATTACACGTATAGCCCATTCTGTATTGTGTCTTCATGTTTGTTCCTGGGAATGGATTATTTGAAAGTCATTCTGTTAACTTGCATTCATTTGGCTCTTTGCATTCGCGTAAAACGCAAATTTAGCAAAACTATAAAGAATTATATGGAGAATGTATACAGATTTGTTGTACAGAAACACAGATGATTCTATAACTTGTGTAAATTTATATCTATTGAATCAGATAATGCTTTTAAAGTTAAAAAATAAACGTGTTTAAATAATTATCACATTTAGTATTACCCGTATTAAAAGGTCACAAAACCCATTCAACGAAACTACAGCGAACGTCCAGAACGTCAAGATATCATTGCGAAATTTCTCTAATCTCTCATACGATTAATTGAATACCCGAGGCGCAGGCTTTGCTCATGAGAGTCGCTTGCCCAAGTACGTTTTGGGAACAAAAAGACTTCTGAGAATGATCAAAGGATGAAGTAGCATGAATTTGTTTAGTAGTCTTCAGTTAATCGGTTATCTTTTATATGTCGTCCCTCTAGGAATATGGCTTACCATTGTGGTTTTTGATGGTTAGGGAATTTTTCTAATGAATGAGAAAATCGAACGTTCCAATATCCTTAGGCATCAGAACAAAAAACGTCTAAGGGATGAAGTATTAAGTTATCTTTCCAAAACTGAGAGCATTCTCAGTCATATTTAAGTTTAAAAGTCATATATTTAAAGAAAATCCCTTCGGCGATGTACGCAGAAAGAGCCCAATAAGTTCAGTAAAAGATAACGGGTTTTATTTTACACACGCGTACGAATATGTAATAATAAACATAGTCTAAATATTCGCAGAAATAAATTTGCAGTAAATAGTAGCAAAAAGTCACAGATTCATGTTATCAAAGCGCTAAGAGAAACCTCACAGGAGATCAACAATCCTAAGAGACAATTTACTGAACTACTCGCTTGATCTCAACTTAATTCAATACAATTCTATCTCTATGCTTTCTATTGCTGTCATAACATGGCAAAGAGGATTCAAGAAAAATACCGTGTTGTCGTTCCTAAACAATATATATGCATCCAAAATTTTAGCATTTATGGAGCCTTGAATTTTGTTAGAAGATTGATCACTGTATCGACAATTGATAGCTAAGGCCTAGTCTCATTTTCCTAATATCCCTTCAGAGGTTATTGAATATCCATTCCTTTCTCTTCCTAAGTATAAAAATCCCCAGAAAAGTAATATCACGAATTCATAATAATATTTTCCACAATTAAATTTTTCTATAGTGTACTAAACCGTCCGAGATTACTCATTTTATATGGAATGGATTTATGGGTTTATAATTTCGAATTTAATACAAGTACTAATGGATCTAGGACCAAATGAAACAATTGATTCCGAAATTAACATATTTTATCTTAATGATTTAACAATTTCATGTCACTTACAAAATCTCTCGAGTGGCAAAGCTTAGAATTACACTGAACACTGAATAAAGCTTAGAATTACACTGAACACTGAATAAAGCTTAGAATTACACTGTCGTAAAACCAAATCAACATTCGTAGATATTAACCTTTTTTATTTTGTTTGAGAAAGATTTTTGTAAAGCTTATATAACGTTTTATCCATATGCATAATGAAGGGAATTTTATACACTATAAAAATATAATCGCTGAATTTTCATAAACTTGGAAGTTCAATCATAAATAAATGGCAAAAAAAAATCATTCAAAGTATATACTATAATATAAAATTATACTATAACTTTACTATAATATAAAAAATCAATTATAAGAATTATTATATAAGCTTTAATAATATCACACAAGTTACATAAGCTAATAATAATAATATCACACGAAAATAATCTCTTGGAGACTTTCTGGAGTACTCTGATGGCATATGCTTTTCCTCTGCATAAATGTTTTGCTGTCTAGTAGAGGTTTGGTTTGGTTTAGTTATATTAACATCCCGTTTTGAAGCAACACTTGGGCTATTTTGGGACGGACCTCGTAATTTTGAACCGCGGTCAGATGACGAGGACGACACTTGAGCTGGCACCCCCCCTCTCCACACTACACCACACCAGCGGGAGAACGTTTGGTCAGGAATCTGAAGCTCTCCTGTTCCGAAGCCGAGACCTTACCACCTGGCCACCGCGGCCTGCTGTCTAGTAGAGATAATCAACTATACGTTGAAACTAAAATTAGTCACAACCATAATTTCAATACATAGATAGTAAATCAAATTTCTTCTGTTTTTCAACTAATGCATTTGAATGTATGTAGATTTACAGGATATCGGAAGGACTTTTATTTGCCAAATTCAATGGATACTAGTTTTGGATGCTAAAAACGTTTATTGAATTGCATCTATTTAACCCATCATTATTTGCAGTTCGTGGGCATCCTCGTTTATATTAGAAAACTGTGCATTTGATCTTTTGAGACAAAATCGATTCTTATGATTCGATTTAGTTCAAAATGAGATAGAAGTCTACAAATGTGGTGAAGAAATTTAAATCGCGTGCCCAAAGCCTGTGCACTATGACGAGAACACAGACTCAGATAGCCAAGAAATTGGATGTCTTTTGAAGTCGAAGAATTCATAAAAATTCTAGTCATTAAATCTTCTACGAGGGATATCGTGCCAAATATTTTGTATTTAGCTCTCTCATAATGTAAAAAGTTAACACTTATTTAATATATTTTATCTATATTTAATATTTCACAACTTTATATATAATGTAAAATGGTATGTTTTTTCCCCTCTATTTTTTTCCATACCAATATGCGTTTTTTCTAGAGGATTCTTTATTGTTTGTAAGGTCCAGTGTCATCAAGTATAGTGTGTTCCTTCGTGCTAGGTGGGGTTACTCTTCGCAGACCCCATCAATTTTTCCGCATGGAATCTGACTTGGTCCGGGTATAGCGCAGTATCCATCTAAGTTAAGGTTATTTGAGTTATCGTATTTAAACACGGTTCTGAGTTATTGTGTTGACAAACAGGCGAAAAAAAACATATAACTCCAAAAATAAATTTTTGGGTCTCAGAGTTTCAAAATATAGACGATTCACTAAAATCACAGGTTTGTTTTTTTTCTGATTATCATAATATTTTCTCTTTGCATAGAATTAAAAAATAGCATAGAATTTGCATAGAAATAAATTGCACAGAATTATCTAGAAATTATAAAAAAAACATTTTCAAAAATTTCATTTGTTTGAATTTCCGAAGCGTAGCTTCGAAAAAAAAAAAACACCTCAACTTTTCATTTTATGCTTAGTTAAAATTTCATGTAAAAGGAGGAGCATTTAATAATAATAATAAAATAATCGATCCTTTCATATTCCCTTATCCGCAATAATTTCAGTAAATACATCATCTAAAAGATACATAAAGCTCTGTCATTCATTTGCTTCGCAGTAACGGTTAGTTATGAAGGACAAGAGTGCGTCCCGGACAGGAAGGAATAAAGGAATATAAGGAAGTACACTTCTGGAACTGGTGAACGTAATAACCATGAATACGAGGCCCGTCTACTCAAAATTTCAGTAGGGATTCAATTTCTCTTAGGATTATCTCGGAATTTCTTTAATTTGGAATGCATCTGTGGCGCAAAAAAGGATTGCGGAATTATTTTTTGGAAAGAACCGGCATTAAGCAATGCATACAGTTTATTATTTAAAGTTTAAGGTGGTTATATTAAGTTAATATATTATTTTAAGACAGCATAATTATATTTATTGATTGGTTACTATTACTAAATTACACTCACCAGTATGTGACATGAACGATGCACCTACTGTATGGTCTCCCCGAAACATTCCTGCATGCTCAATAATAAATTTCCGTGGGGGGTACCACAGGTATAGGGATGAGACGCTTCTGATATGGTGATACATTCTGGCGGCCCTTGAGAATGCAAAAATGGAGTAGATGGTGACGCCGGTGACGGGGCGTGCCTCTTTTGGAAGAAGTTATACCATAGATGGTGATGAGTATTAGGACTAACTATAATTCCCCTCCATGCTGTTGTGGCATCCAACCATTCAGATTTATCCGCAAATATCAGGACGAATAGGAGTAATCAGCTATCATGATATTCCTTAATAAAAGTCTACACTTCTTTTATTTAAAAGTGCGGATTTTCGATAAGGTAATGAGTATAACGAGTGTTCAATTTTCTCTTTTCAGAGTCCCAAATGTAATTGAATGTGAAGAATGTAGTAAAATGCAAAGAAAACGGAATATTCATTTCGAACGTCTTTTTTTTACCAAACAGAATCAGACAAAATTTCATAAAAATTACAATTTTAATGACAAGATAATGTGTTAATTTTATGTAAATCATTGCCTTTTTAATCGAACGCATTTACTTATTAGAAATAGACAAAAAAATATCTACTTACAAAATTTTAAGTATGGAGTATCATGGAGTATTTACAAAATATTCCATGGAAGCATGTTTTATAATTTTCATTAGAAGAACTAATTATTTTGTATGATAAATTAATTTATGATTCATCTATATACATTATCTGAAATGCGTCTATATTAGAAAGTGAAAATTTTTAGTTAATGGAAAACTCATCGATTCAGAAGTCAAATAATGCCAGATTAAAATTAATTAAAATTCGTCTGAAAAAAATAACAGATGAAAGCTTATCCGATATTGAAAATTACATCAAAGAATAATATTTTATAAGTTCGAAGAATTATTCGTAATTTCAGTAGGAGGAAAGAAAGAATGATTAAAACTGAAAATTGCAATTTATATGCAAAATATTATGAACCATGTAAATAATCTGTATATATATATATTATTATTATTATTATTATTATTATTATTATTATTATTATTATTATTATTATTAATCGTAAGACAATAAAAGTTAAGAAATATTTGATAATTTATAATCACGACAGTTTTGGAAATTTATAATCCCAACCGAAATATATTGACCAAAGAAAGAAATTGCTACAATCGTAGGCATAATTCTATCACCATTTATTATACAGGATGGTTAAAATTCCACTTTGAAGCAGTCATAAAAGAAAAACTACTGGACCAAGTGTTACAGAACTTGGTAATTATTTAAAAAAATCATTTTAATTTCTTTTTTTTTCAAAAAAAAAAGTTTAAAAAATTACCACGAGGGCGGAAATGGCGCTGTAAGCAATATTGTTAAGCAAAATAGGAAATGAACACATCGATTTAAAATATGTTTAATCGATTCTGAAACATGTTACAAAGCGTGACCAATGTGTATTATCTCAAAAGCACCATTTATGGTGAAAATCTAAACAATTTGGTGGAATTGATAGAATTGATACACCGACATGCGCGTAGCATTCTTCCTGATATGCTAAGAACTACAGTTGTGAAATACAGTAATTCGATTAAAATGTGTTTAATCGTTCCTGAAACATGTTACAAAGCATGATCTATGTATATTATCTCAAAAGCACCATTTATGGTGATAATCTAAACAATTTGGTGGAATTGAAAGAATTGATACACCGACATGTGCGTAGCATTCTTCCTGATATGCTAAGAACTACAGTTGAGAAATACAGTAATTCGATTAAAATGTGTTTAATCGTTTCTGAAACATGTTACAAAGCATGATCAATGCGTGTTATCACAAAAGCACCGTTTATGGTAATAATCTAAACAATTTGGTGGAAATGAAAGAATTGATACACCGACATGCGCGTAACATTCTTCCTGATATGCTAAGAGACACAGTTGAGAAATGCAGTAATTCGATTTAACTTGCTGTCAGAAAATGATGGATGAAACGCTGACACGTTTCAGAAACAATCAAATATATTTTAAACCTATGTTTTCATGTCCTATTTTGGATAACAATATTGCATTCAACGCGATTCCTCCCCTAGTGGTGAGTTTTTGAATTTTTTGGCGGAAAAGAAATTTCCATGACTTCCTTTAAACTATAACCAAGTTTACCAAGTTTGATATCATTTGGTCCAGTAGTTTCCCTTTTATGCCCTTTTCAAAGTGGAACTTTTATTATAACCAGACTGTATATTACTATAAAAATTACCAGTTTTGAATGGAAAAGTGTTTTGAATTGTTCCAAAATAATTTTTTAGTGATTCCAATAAAAATTAAATTTTTGATGATTATAGACTTTTAAAAAAAATCAATATTCTTAAAAATTGAACAATTTCAATAGCTAAACCTATTTATTTTTTAGGTTCATTTTTTGGGAAACTAAATTGATTTTTGTATTCATTTCATTGTTATTTTATATTTTAAGAGTCATTATTTCAAATTTTTGAATTTTAGTTAAATTTTGCATGAAATCTCATAATTTAAAATTTTATGCTAATTTCTTGTTCAAAATAGGCATAATGATACCTCACCTTAAGTGTAGCACCTAAATTAATGAATATGCAATAAATTAAAGTTTATGTAATTAGATTTTCCATTTAATTTAATGTTTCATACTGCGAAAAAAATACGTAACTGTCCAATTTTTTATCTTTTTAAACTTAGTAATTAAAGACTGAATAGAAATATATTTTATTTCATACCTCAGGAGATAGGAAACATGTTTATAAAAATAGCTGCCACATTCTGAACAAATTATTTCATAAAAAGTGAAATTAGATGGGTTTTCCTTGATATTTATTCCAAACAAAAGGAATAATCATTCTAATTTTATAACACTTCTAAATTTTAATTTATGATATAATAATTTTTAAATACGAGCATTAAGAATTAAAATAACTTTCTAACTAAAATAGTGACATATTTAAGGAGTTCTGTCCATTGAAATATGCAATCTATACTTTTAAGGTAATATTTATGTAACAGAAGAAATAATATCTATTGATTATATATGATTATTTTTCTAAATAAATAGATCATCTTTTCATCTAGTTTTGTAATATGTTTGTCATTAGATATTAATAATAGACTTTTCGTTTGCAGTAACAGTTTCCTTGATACATTAATATTATTTCCGAAAAGGAATTTACAGGGATATGCATCATTACTGAATCGATGCCAAATCAATGAATTTCGACCTGGCGATAATTTGATGAATTAGCGAAATTGCGGAAAAATCTAAAATTTTCGGAAATTTTAAGAATTTTGGCTGTATCTCTATTAGTATTCAAGATGTGAAAATTTTTGTACAGAAAACATGTTCAACTATATTTAGCCTAAAATATTCGAAATGTTACTTCAAGAATTCAATTCCTTTGTACTAGTTCTAAACCTCGAGGTAATTACCTACGAACCAAATCATTACTTCACTGATATGAGTTTAAATAACAATTTGTTACCTGCAACCGTTTCATTTTTTCTATTTATCAGTTTCTTTGTGTATACCTAAGCTGCATCTTTGTTACCTGGGCGTAATAAATAAAGCACTACCTGTCATTATCTAACTTTTTATCTTAAATTTATTGAACTGCCAAACGATTTAATTAAAAAAAATCTAATTTCTATTTACATACTGATATACGTCGTACTGCTGTGTTATTTTTATGCTATAAGTCTCGCATATTTTTCTGCATAAAATTTGCCCTGATCAGTTAACTCCGTTGTCAAAAAGTCACAAAATTAATGTTACATGGGTTTAATTTTGAGATTTTAAAAATAAAGTTAAATCTTTTTAAAATGCAAACTTTTAATGTGCATGTATTTGATTAAAATATGTTTGTACGAAAACTGAAAAATATTTAAAAATAATAACTTTTCCTAACAATTATTTATTAAGAAAAAAAATTATATTTTCATTCATCCTTTTTAAACAGAATTAAAATATAGGACTTTAAGAGGTATACTAGTCAACGTAGAGCATATATTTAAAAAAAATATTTGGAAGATGTTTATTTTTTCAAAAATGAATCAAATCTCATTATTTCTAAGAAAATATTTGTTGTTCATCGAAGCAAATTAAGCTTTAATGATTCTTTTTATCTTAAACAATCCTGTTTTATCTATTACCCTTAAAATTCGACAGATTTCATTTCTTAGCGCCGATGCTTCGTTTTACATTTGATTTTTATTTCTACACGGGGAATCTAATAAATTTCCTGAATAAGATTATGCAAAATAAATGGCAACGAATACATTTAACGATACAAAATTTTATGTACAGACAAAATAGCAATGAATAGAATTTTTTGAATAACTTTCTTTTTTTTTCTGTCACTTTTGAATAAATTTATTACATTTGCGTTCATTTAAACTTTCCGATTCTTTATCAATTAATATTAAGATAATTGAGAAAAATAGTAATTAAATATAATTATATCATCCATTCAGTTGCTCTAACATTTTTACAAATAAAATTATGTAAAAATAAAATTAATTTGATGAATTTGAAAAGATATCGATTAACCATTATTTTGTAGTTTGTAATTAAATTCTATTTCGAATAATTAGAATGAAAACTATATTAATTTTCATTTTTTTATCATCAATTATTCAGAGAAAATAAAAAAAGGCTTAAAAATATATAGTTATATATCTTAATAATAATAATTAGAATACCATATAGAATACCATAAAATCTTTTAGTCCGCATGAAAATTAATAATTTTAATAATTGATGAATTAAAAATTTTAAATTATTTTTGGAAATTTTCAAAAAAAAAAAATGTTTTGAGAGAAAAATAAATAACAATTTCGGCTTTAACCTTCTAATGATAGATTAGTTTCAGGATATTGGAATGGCTCAATAGAGAGGAAAACATTCTGTTATAAAATGGTATGAACTGTATAAAACTATCCAATCTGCATCAATTATAACTATACACCTATCAGAAGATTTTCCATAAAAATGTTAAAACACAATAGTTTCAGTTTGGAGTAATATATGATTATTCAACCTAATTCTCAGCACCAGGTGGATTTTTTTGTCAAAGCATTTAGTAACGAAATATTGAACAATAGTTGGAAATTCACATAATTTTAGTTATTTGATTTTTGATTGTATTGATCCTTTGGAATTTAGAACACATTTTTGACAGCATTAATTGCATTTAATTTTTTCTTGTTTTATAAATCATACATTCATATATCTTTTAAAAGAAACCTAAAACTAGTTATCTTCATGCTCTACCTTGTGAAAACTGAATTGAAACATTAATTGCAGATTCCAAACCACACAAGAAACGTATCTTCAATATAGCATCATCCTTATATTACCTCATAAACTCATTAAGAATCTCACTGAATGAACTGTCAAGTATAAAAGATTCACAAAACTGCTAGCGGAACTTACGGAATGAACTAAGATATAACAAACTGGTGTGCTTCCGAAACCAATTTCCCGGAAGACCGGATACAAAGGGTCACAGGTGTTGCAGCTGCTGGATAGCGAGAAGAATGTCCTTGAATAGGAGAGGCCGTCTTCTCTACTATTGATTGGGGATGCCCGTTATTTCCACGTGTTTCAGAGAGTTTCCTCGAACCCCATTTCCCCTGAGGGCTTTTGTAGTATAAGAACAAAAGACAGGGGAAGCTCTTTGTGGGCGCGCTGCTCTTCAGCGCAAGATAGGTGGGATATATGCTGCCTTGAGTAGATTATTGATGATTTAATTAAGGATTTTCATAACCTTATGTTCAACATATTCTTTGGTGAAATATGATCAAACAATATATGGCAGTCTAAGTGCTTATACTCATTTGTTTTATTGAATATATTCTTTCTAAATATCTGTTAAGAAATATTTTTAAACTGAATTTCAGAAATTAAGAATCTCACTGAATGAACTGTCAAGTATAAAAGATTCAAGTATAAAATAAATAATAATTTTAAAAATATCATCTGTAGAAAATACCATTTTAATATGTATTTATAATGATATTTTATATTATACCGTTTCTATGTTAATTTTATAAATAATTTATACTTATTTGTCTTAAAGTAATATTTCCTACTTATCATATATGTTTATAACAATATATGAATACAAACATTCATTGAATTATAATTTGGTTATAGACAGTTAAAATTCAGTTTTAAATCAACTTTTAGTCAAAAAATTGATAAATAATGCGGTTGATAAATGTGTAAGCGTATCGATATTTTTATTTCCTTTTATACATTTTGCTTTTTTTTGTATTTTCAGACTATTTATATGTAATTATTCTTAATTATAGCTTAAATTCTTTACTTATTTTGAATGTTGTTTTTAATGTTACTGAATTACATATTTTTTCACATTCTTTTATCTGTTACATTTTAAGAAAAAAATCAACTTATAATATTTCTCCTCTTAATCTTAACTATTTAAGCAAACACAGTTTTCCTTATGACTTTTTATGTTTTGTTTACTTATCTAGATGTTTTATTCAAATTTTATTCCTTAGCTATATCGGAAATGGTACAGAGCCATACCATACATTTAAGATGTGTTTCTTGTAATGATTTCTTTCAATGCATTCTAAAGGAAATTTTTTTATTTACAGAATTTTTATTAGAAATGTCATTTAAATTGTTCACGAAATATCAGAATTTTACTTAGGGATCCAACGTTATTAGTCTGCCTCATCATAACAATCAAAACTGATCTATTGCCATACACAAAAAAAAGGTAGTATAAATTTTAAACTGTCAACGTGTCAAAGTAATCATGGAACATGCTTATGATTAGAACTTGGATAAATAAATGTATTATTGCGAAGAAATATTGAAAGGAAAAAAAAAAAAATCTTTGTTATACAAAAAGTAATCTTCTCCTTTATGTATCTTGATGTGTACATTATTAATATTTCTTACCATATAAACTTTATTTATTTTTCAATACCCACCATTTAGTATCATGAATAAACTCAGTTCTTTACAGCAGTTACGTTTTATACCGTAAAATCATTTTCAGTATCATAATAATTCTTAAATGTGATTAGCAATAAAAGGAATTTCAGATTAAAAAAAAAAGATTGCCTTCTCTCGAAATGTAGACCACAGCTGTAAACAAGCGATCATTCGACGCGTAATTGGGTGATTGATGGCGAAGACATATCCAAAGCGTTAAAGAGCGGGAATTCAGAAAAATTTATGTTGGGATACCTTAACAAATTTTTCTCTATTGTTTTCCTCTAATATATGAGGCATAAGATTTCGAAACAAAAATGCCGAAATCATTCGTGTTTATTGTTTAAGAATTTCAAAGGATTTGATAATGGTTTCCGGATTCTACGAAACGGTTATTTATTAATGGAATCTTAATAGTGTTACAAACCTGCAATTCGGCTTCCCAGCATAGTTTGTTCCATCGTCGGAAAGAAAGTTTTAAAGTCATCGGTACTAGACGGCGTCCAGGTGGCGCGTCGAAGGTCCCAGAGCTTGGCGACAAACTTGGCGACCATTTGACGACTTGGCGACTTTGACGCCAAAATAGATTATACCCAAAACTTCGAGAATTTTCCCGATCCGTCCAGTAGGAACCGAGATACGCCTCGAACGTTCCTGATTGGTTGAGAGCCCTCTAGCCCCGCCTCCTGAGATCTATAAAAGGGGCTGCAGCTGCCAGAGAAGTCAAGTTAGTAATCCGAGACAGAGTCGGAGTAGTCGGAAGCGACTGAGTCAAGCTAGTGCTGAACTGAGCAGTGCGCTACTGTCTGCAGTAGGTTCTGGTTGTATGTTGCTGTGTGTGCTGCTGTATGCTACACGTCTCGGGTGAAGATAATCGTCTTCTGTGTTGTATATAGTTGTCGCTTTTGTGCTGTCCTGTGTGTCTTCGTGTAAATAAACGTTGTTTTTATTCTACTTCTGCCTGCTGATTGAGCGTTCTTTACACCATATCACTTCCACTATCCAAACGAACCCCGGCAGAAAATTACGTAACAATAGCTTGTATGGAAGTTTTTTTAAAATTGTTTACTGGGTTTTAAACCCCTGATTAGATAAATGAATTTTCTGAAAAAAACGTTATCATTTAATTAAGCTTTTATTCGTGGACAGGATAAACTCTGAATAATTTTTTTTTTCGTTTAACAACATGCATAGGATAGAATAATATATCAACAGCATGATGGATTTTCATTTAGTTCTCTAGATAATACTTGAAAATTGTGAATCTTTAAGAACTCCATTGATGGTTTCAGTATCCTTTCTATTTTATCACTGCTCTTGATAACCAATACAATTAATTAACGTTATAATGCAATCCCGTTTACACTGGGACAATCGCCAGTACTAATAAAACACGACATGATCATGAATCTAACACTAAGGAAACATGAATACTTTGAACTTGAGAGAAATTAAAGCCTCAAATATACTAGATCAGTCAAAAATGTGGGCCTCCTTTCTGCACATGATTATTCCTTGACAACTAATAGCATCAACAAGCAATAAGATTTTTTTTTTTGGCTCACGTGATTTTTCCTGGTCGCTGATAACCTGATTTGCGACCAGTGAATGTATATCAAATTTTCCTTCAGCTGAAATCATAACTATCAGAAGATGCAACAGTACTTTATATGGCTCGCAATAGAGGATGAGGTGTTCCTACTTCTTTGGTAATATACACATTATAAAAGAAATTTTATGATTTCGTTCGTCTTTAATCAATAGATTAGTAAAAAAAGAGAGGAATGTTTTTTTTTAAAATTATGTACTTTAAAGCATGGATCCATTAACAAACACAAATAATTGGCAATTAGGGAAAGTAATGTTGATATAGATTTATATACGTATCGATTACTGTACAGTGATTAATATAGATTGATTAATGTAGATATTTACTGATATATAATTTATAAAATTCAGTAGCTTAAGTTTTTCTCTGTTTTACTTTAATACGAAAATACATGATTAAAAATTTCGTAAATTATTATCTATGCAAAATATGAATTATTTAATAAGATAAAGTTTGAACAATTTTCATTTCAGACATCATCTGTTTTCAAAATCTGTTTCATTATGTGGAACATGAAACTTTTATGGTTTTGATAATATGATGTATCTGAGAATGTATTGATTTAAGGCCAAATATCAAAGTTCTGTTATATTTTGTTTTGATCTAAATATATCATAAACCAAAAATATCACAGTTTTTAAAGACTTGAAAAGAATTATTCTAATAAGGATAATTTTAATTATGCAATTGAATAGAAGCTATCGAATTATTTAGAATTTGGTTTTTTATTGTCATACATTTAAATGATTACATATTTGGTATTGAATATGTACTGCAAATTGTTAAGGTTTGCAGTTGCAGTAGTAATAAATAAAAAAAAGTTCTTTAAGCATATGCGAAAATATTACCATCTAGAAATTAAAAAATTAGGCAATAAGTTGCATTTTATAAAGCTTTATCAAAACTTGCTTAGCTCCTCTTGTTAGTTTTGCTTGTTTAGCTTGTTTTAGCTTCTTAAAATTTTCATTGATAAATTTTCCTTTCTGAAAATTCTTTTCGGATCATAAAATATTAGCAATATTCATTTTGAGAAAAGTCTGAAGCATAAAAATAAATTTCTTTCCTCTTTTTAATACTTTTGTAAAAGTTTTATAAAATTAAAGGCCTGGGCTTTTCCAAGATCTCCTTCGTCTTTTCTAAAACTTAAAGTTATTATTTTCCTTTTAAAATGGAAATAAAACTTTTCGATGACTCGGTAAATAGAATAAATTTTCCCTGCCTTAAAGAAGGAAAAGGGCAGCACAGTTTACGGTAAATAATGTTCAATGAATAGAAAAAAATAACTTTTCACAAAATATTTAAACGAAGCACGGGTATTTTGGATTAACACTGACAGTCTTCAGTATATCAAATCTTAAGAAAATGTTTTTAAAAGCTTTCCTTTCAAATTCAGATGAACTTTCAACTCTACATGAAATTTATAAAGTTATTAACATGTGAAAATGAAAACATTTGTGAAATTTATAGAAATAATCTCTATTGATGACAATAATAAATGTGGGGCAGATCCGCTTCATGTCAATGGATCTCGTCAAAAATTTGATTGAAATATACGGATTTTTTGTAAAAACCAGAATACTGATTTCGTTCATCGAACTGAAAACAGTTTTGATATATCGTTTTTAAAGATAATCTCATATGATTAAATAATATGTGTTTTTCGATGAAATAGCTTTTAAAAAAATAAAGATTTATCAAATTCTTCGATTTCAAATTTTTTGACGATTCGATTTTTTATTCTTGGTATATATAGTATTCCAAGAAGAAAGAGATAAAACCAGCTCTGAACTAAGTGAATAAACATAGATGTAGAATGAAGAACAGAGAAAGAAAATATTCATATTCAGACGTTACCAGGAATACGAATCATTCAACGAAACAGATTGAGTGAATGCAGTGGAGTAGCGTCTTATGAAACCCATACTTTCAAGATCTGATAATTTTATTTCCGGATAGTTCAATAATTTTAACATCAGTCGAAAAATTATCTGTTTGTTTTTTTAGAAATAAACATGCGATAAGGTAAAGGATATCGGATAACAGAAAAAAAAATGCTTTTATTAAGAAAAAGAAAAATAAAAAATATTGAAATGTTGAACTTGGATTTCATTTTCATATACAAAACACTTAACTGTTCAATTAAACTTAAAATTTAATTCCGATTATTTTCAATTGTTACTTTTGAAAATGTCATAATATTAGATGAGATTAAATGTGATAATAAAGGGTGAGAAGGATGTGATAAAAGCAGATTTCAGGATGGAAAGGAATAAAATATTAAAGAAAGGAAATATTTGAGTAAATAATTCAATTTCTGTAATTTAGAAATAAATACAAATTTTAAAATTAACATTTTTAATTTAATTCTTGAAATGTGACGGGATCATAAGCTTAGGAATTATATAACGGATCGTTTATAGTTAAAATTACATGTTTACATTTGGCATTAAAATAAATTATAAAAAATCAATTTGTTTCATATTTTATTAACAAACATTATAACATGGAGAATTAACTTCATTTTTATAACACTCTGAAAAGGATTCCACATTCAAGCGAAATAATTTAATTTACATTCATTTCTACGCAAATTGCTTATTGTAATGCACTTTAATGTTATTTGCTTTTTCAATATAATGAGTGTTACATATCTCCTCCTAACAATTAAAAAATTGTTTCAGAATTATTTATTAGGAATAAGAAAATGGGTAAAATAGTATTAGTGGTAGATGTTTTGCATATAGCATTAGACGACGCATTTTGAATACAAAAATGTTATTCTTTATAATTAACTATTTCAGTGAAAAAATTATTAGATTATAAAAATTCTTTTGCAAGTTGAAATTCTATTAACAATAGCTACTGAAACGCAGACAAATT
>JAPMOR010082700.1:75313-92568 GCA_026543865.1 Argiope aurantia | reverse complement strand
CCTCAGGCAAGGATTGAAACCAGGGATTTTTTCTGTGAAGGGTTTGACTCTCGTCCAATCAACTGACCCCTCGTGACCCGAAAATCCCAGAAAATTGAGGTTTTGGAGACAAAAATTAGTATCACAAGAATAAAATCATTTTCAAAAAACAATCCTGATAAAAACACAGCAAATCACCGCACAAAGTACCATGAGAAAGGAACCAAAATCATTTAAACCAGAAAGCAAAGTACTTACTAATTGAAAGTATAATTCCAAAAGACAATGTGAGGTATAAACTTGTTAGTGCAAATGCACTTCGTTAAATTGAACTAAATTTAAATTTTCCACGTTTGCAGCTATATATGCTTACTATGTTTTGTCATAATGTAACTTATCAAAGTTGAAGCGCCATCTGTTGAGTCATAACTCAAAGCCTACAAACCGGAGGAAGTCAGAAATCAGACAGTCCTTCTCTTATCAAAACCTCTATATTGCAAAAATTTTTGGGAAATTCGTTAATATCAGGAAATTTTATATAGATAATTTTCATATTTTTTATTTCTGAATTGATAGTTGCTTAAAACTCAGTAAAATTTGACAGTAAAATTGCTAATCACAGATCAGCCATGGCAAACCTTATATCGTAGTATTTGCCGATGTAATGTAGAAATAAATATGATAATACATAGAAAATAAATTTTGAGAATCAACGAATTTAAGATGGATCCCATTGAAAGGTTTGATGTAGTAATATCCCATGACATAGAACTTAGCTAGACGTTAAAAGAAATCAAATACATAGCCATTAGAGACAGAAGTAGCAGTTATAGAAGTGATATATTAATGAAATAAAAGTGACGAATATCCTACGAATTCCCCAAAACGAGCTCAACAAGTAATAAATTAATTTCATTGGCGATCAATATTAGTGAAACAGAAATCAAATGTGACAGGATTCAGTATAGGCTACTAATAGCTCTGTCAGGAAATACAATATTTTTATATTAATCAGTTAACAGGACTGGCTCATAAGTCCCTTGCGAGTGCTTTTGGTCCCATAATTATTCAACTGATAAAAGAAGGGAAAATATATTTATTGCTGTGTTATTGCACCCTGAATTAATTTACAGAAATATTCCATTATAACGGTATTGTTAATTTTGTCGCATAAGCTTTACCTATCTACACATCGCCAGATTTGCACATTTATCCTGATATGAACTATCATGAAACTCTCTACAAGTAAATATCTCTTAACACATGCAATAAAGCAGCTGAAAATACGATTCAAAAGAGTGTACTCTATATCTATATCTCTACCATAAAGAAAAATATATGCATATGCGTATATGGTGGCACATTACAGAGTAGAGGAAGGGGTTCCACAGTATATTTCTGATTCCAGAATTTTGTTACTTCCAATTTGCAGTTTGTAGAAATATATGTTGAAATAGATATATGTAGAAAAGATTGAAACTCATGCCTTCCAAGGGAATGCATACTCATGCTGAGGGCTAAAATCTCCGATTACTTGCTTTCCTGTAACCACCAGACCATTGATTGGAAGCCATTGAAGTTACATGGCCACAGTGGAGCAATGAAATATTATTTGCAGTTACACAAAATCGCAATGATAAAAAGGTTTATGAATGATAATTAGTACATTTCTTTATTACGAGGCCTAAAAGTTGGCACATGTAAGTTGAATTGTCCTCTTGCAAATGAAATATACGATTTTAAACACGGAGAGTCATAAAAAATTAAGCAAATGTAAATAAAATATATACAAAACTTTTAATATTATATATTTTGTATTGTAATATACAATAATATTACAATACAAAATATATGCAATACATTCAAACTAGAGGAAAACGAAATTTTAATTGTGGAATAATTTCAAAATGTGAAACATAGTGTTCTTAAATTAAATTACATAAACAAAGTGTTCTTAAATTAGAAGCGAAAATATTAAAGCACAATAGTAACTGAAACTACCTTTAAGGCAAAGATATATAGTATTTCAAAAGTTGCATAGCCTTTACTAAGTAATATAGGAGTGATTCTTAAATAATTAATTTAGAGCATAAAATTTTCATCTTATAAAGGCAGTCTATATAAAACTAAAATGTGAAGAAAATAACATGTTTTTTGAAGAAAGCAACCCGTGATTCTTTATATCCGTTAGAGGGTATCTCAATGTATCTTTTTATATTTTAAAATAAATTAAATATTTGGAATTATTTTCACTAAAAAAATATTACATCAGTGGATTTGAAAATAATTTGGTGAAATGAAATGGAAGAACAAAGAATAACCATCATAACCCATTTTCATGAAATATAGATTTTAAACTCCGGAAGTTAATATTTGATGAGAATTTGGATTTCGCAATCACAGATGAATTATTTTGTCTTCGAAGAAATATTATAGAATGATTTTTCTACGTTGCAGGATTTCGATTCAGAATCGGTTCCTGAGAGCTGGTCTTGAATTAAGTCAACTTTGTCTTAGTGGAAAGAGACAAGTTGCGATATTTTATTCTTTGTTTCCTTTTTTTCACCAGAGAGGACAATAGTTCATACTATAAAAGAACCCTGCCGGGACATGTCGCAACAAAATCTATAGCATGTTTAATAGGACCGAGTGTTATACTTACAGTCACCAAATTTACTAAAATCGCAAATTAAAAGTGCCACAAATGTACTTTGGAAGCTGAACAGTTGCAAAGAAGATCGCTTTCTTTATTATTATTATTTAAGGAGACAAGATCACTTCAAATTTTTTGTGCTGTAATTTCGACAAAACTTGATTTGCTTCGCTGTAGTTGAACTTAAATTGTTACAAAATATTGATTTTAAAAATATTTACAACGATCAGAAATTTGAAGTTTTAATAGAAAAAAAATTTCTTAAAAATTACCCGAAATTAATGTTTGTTTTTCAAATCGTTCTTCTCATTTTATTTTCAATATTTGGTCAATAATTTTTTTAATGATCTTTACGATGATTTTAATACAATTTCTTTCTGATTTTAAATGTCTAAATTAGTTCTAGCAGAAACATATTTTCTAAATATGTATTTTTTTTTGGAAAAATATTTACTTTCTCAAAACCAGTAATAAAAAAAACTGGTATCTTTTAAAATTTAAACCTTTTTATATTAATAATTTATTTTTCGGTCAAATTTTCATACCAATTTTGGCCTTTTAAAAAATCTATCATTAAATTTCATTGTTGTAATGAAATGTGACCCATTTTTATTGTTTTATCAAATGTTTAATTACGTTAATTTTTCTTAATTATTATATTAATAATTAATTTATGAAAGTTCTCTTAATGAAAAATTAAGGAAGAATACTTCTGTATAATATATATTTTATGTTTATATGAAGAATAAGAAAGTGAACTTAAATTACTACGAACGTTAGAAGATAGATAAAACATACAATTACCTTTTTAATTTCATTGCCATATCATGAGAATTCTATTATTATGGTTCATCCATAGAAGGACTACAGAATATATAAGAGTATTAAAGTAATAAATCTATAATAACTATTGCATATTTTAAATTTCTCTTCATAGAATTCACATATATCTATCTATCTTTTCTTATATAAATCTCAATGTGTGTGTACAGGCCAGATCGTTTGACCTACAGCTACCAAATTTGGTACATGTATACCTTGGAGGTCGGAAATGTGCACCTGGGGTCCTTTTTTTGAAATTTTAATTATTAATTAAAAACTAACTTTTCCGGCAAAAACACCTTCATTTCACCAGTCCCAAATGAGCAAGGCTTAGGTATTTTTTCCCACGATAATGAGGCTAGGCTTAACATTTTTCGACCGATTATTTCAAACGATTTTGTTTATTTTCTTAATGTTTGAGGCATTTGAAATTAAACACTGTTAATTAATCGATCTTTCAGATTCATTAATTTAGTACTTTTGAATTAAAATAAAATTGAACAAAGAAAATTAAAATTTCTAATCTGCGTAGCGTTGCCCCAACTGGAGAAGAAAAATCCACGCATTTGCTTTACCAAATTGGCGTTGAAACTCCACGCATGCGCAATGGGTTCTGATTGTTGACAGCTATTTTCAACTGATGCGAACTTGATTTAAATTATTTTTAGGTTAGTTATATGCTTCTATAATTAAATCGTATTTATGTTAGTTTAAGTACATCGTTTTTTAAGTAATTTTTTAAACCTGTTTTCGATCGATTATTTTAAGCGATTCTGCTTATTTTCTCAGTGTTTAATGCATTTAAAATCACACATTGTTAATTAATCGATCTGCTCATGATGAATCTGAGAAAATTTGTGGACAACTTCTTGAGATATTACATAAATTAAGAAAGATATTCTTTAGTGTCCATGATGTTTAAATACTGAGTGACACTGTTTTCAGTAATCATATTATAAAAAATGCTTTGTTTCAGTAAAAAATATTATTATATTAATTGCAGATTAATCATTTCCACTTTAATTTAAAGCATAAATTCTACAGGAGCTAACAGAAAATTTGAGAGATACATATTACGTTATGACTGAAAGCCTTTATAATAATTATGAGTGAATTATATGACTATCCAAATTTGATGTTTTAAAATATTTTGATGAAGAAGCTATTAAAGTAGGAACTGCATAAAATATTTAATTATTAAAATTATAACGAACATTAATATTGGCGAAACGGCTGGTCACCAAAGGCGGCTAGTACTTATATAAATCTCAATGTGTGCGTGTGTGTATGTGTTTTGGCGCTCTACAGGCCAGACCGTTTGATCTACAGGTACCAAATTTGGTACATGTATACCTTGGAGGTCGGGAATGTGCACCTGGGGTCCCTTTTTTGAATTTTTAATTAGAATTTTTATTATTAATTAAAAACTAACTTTCCCACCAAAAAAAATTTTCATTTTCCCCACCGCCAAATGAGTAAGGCTTCAGTTTTTTTCTCCACGCTAATCAAGCTTGGCTTAAGATTTTTCGGCCGATTATTTCAAACGATTCTGTTTATTTTCTTAATGTTTGATGCATTTAAAATCAAACATTGTTAATTAATCGATCTTTCAGATTCATTAATTTAGTACTTTTGAATTTAAATAAAACAGAATAAAGGAAATTAAAAATTTCTAATCTGCATAGCGTTACCCCAACTGGCGAAGAAAAATACACGTATTTGCGTTACCGTAACTGGCGTTGAAAATTCACGCATGCTCATTGTGTTCTGATTGTTGACAACTATTTTCAACGGTTTTGAATGCTTAGTATGTTTTCGAAAGATTATTTCAAACTATTCTGTTTATTTGTTTAGTGTTTGATGCATTTAAAACCAAACATTGGTAATTAATCGATCTGTTCATGATGAATCTGAGAAAATTTTGTAGAAAACTTCTTGAGATATTATATAAATTAAGAAAAATATTCTTTAGTGTCCATAAAGTTTAAATACTCAACGACTCTGTTTTCAGTACTCATATTTGAAAAAATGCTTTGTTTAAGTAAAAAAAAATATATTATTATATTTATTGCAGTTTAATCATTTCCAATTTAATTTAAAGCATAAATTCTACGGGAGCTAACAGAAAATTAGAGGGATACATATTACGTTATGGCTGAAGGCCTTTATAATATTATGAGTGAATTATATGACTACTAAAATTTGAAGTTTAAAAATATTTTAATGAAGAAGCAATTAAATGTTTATTTATTAAAATTTTAACGTGCATTAAGATTGGCGAACCGGCCGGTTGCCAAAGGCGGATAATTAAGTAATATACAAGGGATTTAATTGAAAGTAAACTCAACGAATATTCTTGGCATACCAAATTATCTTTAAATGTGGATAGTAATTTGATACAGGTTGTAAAATAAATGAAAGATAACGTAGCTTCGAAGATAAAATCATTAAGCATTTCTAGAAATTTTTAAAAGTAAGCTTATTTTAAAGCTTTTTACTAGAAAAAATAAATATTTTGGAAGAAAAGCAAAATCAAATGTTCTTGGTTTGAAACAACGGAAGGAATTGTTAATTCAACGATTGAGAGATATAACCGGGAGAGAAACGTTCTTGGAAAGGAAACAAATTGATCAGAATAAAGATTTTGAAGTCTTTATCTGAAAACCAATTCAAAAAAGAAAACGAAAAGTGTAGATAAACGCGTGCCTTTTTATTAGAGAAGAAAACATAGTAGTTTCTTATTTAAACGAAGAATTTATTTTTAAAAGGATGTCTAAGAAAGCATTTCTGGTTAAAACGATTTCCGGAGCAACAAAATGTGTGTATTAAAGAATCAATTATAAGGTATGAATAATTCAAATTGAAAGGAATATTGGTCCCTCAACAGTCTCTTTATAATTTTATTTTAATTTTAATTCTCTCTATATGCTGCAACTGTGTCTCTTTATTTTAAGTAATTTGTAATTTCTACATAATTAGTTATTTACATTCATAGCAAGTTTTTACTGCTAATTGCATGCATTAATAATATTTTTACCATAGTTAGTTCATATGAATATACATTAACATGAGCGTTTTATAGTTAGTTGCATACATTCACGGCAATTGTATTCATAGCTTGTTATATGCATTCATAACAATGTTTTTCATAACAAAATACATTCCTAACATTGCTCTCCATAGTTATTAAGAGACATCCATAACAATGCTTTTTCACAGCTAGAAACATACATTCATAACAATGCTTTTAATAGCTAGTAACATGCATTCAAAACAATGCTTTCCGTAAGCATTTACATATATACATAACCATGCATTTCATAGTAACATACATTCGTAATAATAATTTTCGACGTTAGAACATGCATTTATAATAATGCTTTTCATAGGCAGTATCATATATTCATAATAATGCTTTCCACAGCTAAAAACATACATTCATAACAATGCTTTTAATAGTTAGTTACATACTTCATGACAATTCTTTTCATAGCTAATAAAATACATTCATAACGATACTTTTCATAGTTACTAATATACATTCAAAACAATACTTTTCATAGCTAGTAACATGCATTCAAAACAATGCTTTTCATAGCTAGTTATATACATTCATTACAATACTTTTCATAGATTGTAACATACATTCATGACAATGCTTTTAGTATGTATTTACATATATACTTAACAATGCTTTTCATAGATTGTAACATACATTCATGACAATGCTTTTAGTATGTATTTACATATATACTTAACAATGCTTTTCATAGTTAGTAACATACATTCGTAACAATACTTTTCGACGCTAGTAATTCATAACAATGCTTTCCATAGCCAATAACTTACATTCATGATTCTGCTTTTAAAGCTAGCTACATGCTATTCAATCATTCTGTAATAATATTGTTATTTCGTTATAAGAATTGAACCAACAATGTAAGATCCATTTTTAAATGTCAACATTATGAATCCCTGTCGGAATTAAGCAAAATAGCAGATAAAAAGTTACATCTCTTAGAAACTGTTTCTTTGATTTTAACCTATTACGTAAGGCACCACGTGAAAAAAAAGATTACTGAGAGTATAGACTTTCTTTAATTTAAGGACAAATCTGAATATGTTTCATCTATTACTGTGCGGTTATTAAATTTTTTAAAGGATCTTAATTTACTCAATCTTATAACAACTGATTTAAAACTGAATTATAAATTGAAAATTTTCGAGCCTACTAATGCATTATTATCTATCCTTTTCGAAACGACATTTCATACCCTTTTTAAATTCTACCAATGCACTAGATATTTTTTTTATTTTCTTGTAGTCTTTTTTTCCAATAAGAGAAACGGTTTTCCCTTCTTGTATTTCTACTTTCTTAAAGTGCTACAAGATAAGGAAAGAGAAACTTAGTGTCAATGAAAAAAATGGAGCAGATTTTAAATATTTACTTTTTCTCCAAAGAAAAGCATTCCCATCTCATCATTTATTTCAAGTTTAGAAAAAGGAACTATGTTATTATCAAAGGCACAATGATAAGAAAGAAGTCTCCAAACAAGGAAACAAACAATTTCTTTACTTAAAAAGATTTTTCAAGATACTTCCTCCTCTTCGATTTTTTTTGAATAAAAAACATATTAATTTTGTAATCGATATCAAATTCTTGTATATGTTTCCTTCTTGGACTCTTTTATTGGAAAAAATATGTTGAAATCTTATAAGGTGTTTTGATTTTTAGTGTCTTTATTAAAAATGGTAGATTTTTCTTTCTCTAAGTACCATTTGTCTGAATATTTTAAGGTAAAATTACTTGGAGAATTTATTTTGAAGCTATGTATAAAAATAAAATTGTATTGTCTACAAAACAGAATCTTTTATAATAAGTTGAAGATCTCAATTAATAAAGATGTTGGAAGAAGATCAAATCATTTGACCTAGAACTAACATATTTGTCACATCTACTTTATGAAAGAAAAATATGCAATTCGGAGAAATTTCTTTGAAAATTTGTTAATTAAACATTAAAATATTTATGTTTTTCCTTTATAATTTCCAAAAATATTACAATACAAAAATTATTTTTTCGGTATTTTAAAATTTAAAATTTGTATCTTTTCAAATATTTTTTTTACTCTTTTTAACCTTTTTTAAAAATATATAACACCTAAGGACTAATACAAATTAATTTAATTGCTAAAGTCTAAAGAAATTTTTCACTATATTTTATTTTAAGTTTATAAGATAACAAAAATGGGTAAATAAAAAATTCAAAAAATAAGGGAAAATCAATATCAACGCAATGCAGTAACGCAGTAAAATGACTGTGAAATTTATCCTATCAGGAGTATGAAATTTTTCCTATGAGGATCCTTTGAGAATACTGCATTCAATTAAAGAGTTATAATAATAAAAAAGAAATATTTTACATCACTGTCAAATTCTTGCGCATTTCTGATGAAATAAATATTTATTTCTTTACCATTTTTTTATTAACAAGATTAAAAATAACTCTTGATAAATTGAATCTTTTGAAATGTAAATCAGATAGAGATAAGTAAGTATTAGATGAATTTATACAGACATCAAATCAGCTAAATAAAGAGACTAAAATCAAATTGTGAATTAATAACTGTAAGAAACTAAAATATTCTTATCAACTTTTTTTTATTCACAAAACTGGAATAATTTCTTTTGATTAAATCAATCGCCGAGAAAATAAAGGTAGAAGTTAAAAATTTTTTTTTTCTTTTCGCTTAGATAAATGTTGGTGCAAGTGTTAATTACGCCATGCAGATCTCTTTTCTATGGCTCCAAATATAATTTTAATTTCAATGAGCACTTAAGAGAAATACTTGAAAAAAATTTATAAAATGATTTAAAAAAATATCTTGAAAACAGAAATCCGAATTAAAACGGTTTTTCTCCTTATCTAATAAAACATAATGATGAAGAAATAGAGGTATTTGCAATTTGATAATAATAAGGTCTAGTGATTTGCAATTAAAATATTGAGGATAGCAAACACTTCAAATTAATTAAAATTATTATTATGACATTTTATTCAAAATTCTATAATATAAAACATTGTAATTTTTTTGACTAGGCGAAATTAATCCAGTAAATGGTAAAAAATTCGCTGGCAATTTCAAACTAAAAATAACTCTATGAATACAACTTCCCCAAAATAAACATTCTGAAACTTCTTTTAAAAAAAAATTTTTTTTCACTTGATTCATTTATTGTACCACTCAGACACAGACCTTACAAAAAAAGAACCACTGAATAATCTCTGCCAAAAATTGAATATAAACCTGTATTATTTAATTACTTTACCAACTTAGGATAACAGCCCTTCATTTAATCAAGTGTTTTAATAGAAATATTTTTATAGAGAATAAAATTTTTTTAGTAAAGTGTTAACATTAAAAGTGGAAATTTGAATTTTTGACTAAAGTCTTAAATGCAAAGAATTAATTAAGAAAAACATTGCAAAAAATTTATTAAGGAATGACCCCCTACATGTTACATATTTTTTCAGATTTCAAATCTGTTTTGGAATACCTCTCAGAGATTAATTTTTATCACATCCTCAAAACAGATCGTATTTTATTGTGGTAGTTACATATCTGGTAAATTTATTTGAAAGAGATGTAACCTTATTTCTTTGGTTCAGGAATGCTCTGATTAAGACAGGAAATGAAGTCTCTAAACGCTTGTCGTATATTTTCTGGCACTTATTTCTAAAAAATACCCTTGGAAATTGTCCTTGTTACCATTCGCAATATTTGTGCTGACTCGTTTGTTTTAAATTAAATTCGTTCATTGAAGTTTTTATTACTTTCTGTTGCGCTTTCAGCTTACTTTCTCAAGGAGAAATTTTTATTGCATAGCAAATTTTTTATTAAAAATCAAATTAAATCAATATAAATTGAGTAAAGGACAACATTTGAAAATTGAAGGAAGTCGAATTTCCTAAGGTTTTTTTTTCGATTCACACTACAATCAGTTGCCTAAAAAAACCAGTTCTCAAAGAAAAAAAAATTAGTTAGGTTTGATAAAGATAATCATTCCTGAATTTATTCAGGCCAAAAAATCATTTTACGATTTATTGTTAAAAACAATACTTTAAATGCAAAAATAACGTACTCGTACATTTTCCTTGAACAACATTTCAGTTCCATGCAGTTGCTGTTTTAAACATTAGCTATCTAAAAGAGAATGTTTAATCATTCATTTACATTTTAAATATTATTAAGAATTTAAATTTTTAGGAAATACAATTTGAACACTATTTTAATACTAAAAGAATTACCTCTTGTTAATTAATTAATATCTATTTTTAAAAAAATAAATAGAAAATGTTTTCAACTTTTGTGTGTTTCTCAATTCGTGTTTAAAACAAATACTATATTCAATAACCCTGTAGATTTTTTTTTAATTTAACACCTTATGAATCATAACAAAAAAAAACAGTTTGGAAGGAATTTTCTGGATATTTTCTCGCAAAAGATCTTAATATCCAGCACTAAAAAAAGACTCATTTATTCAGATTGAAAAACAAACAGGCATTAAACTATGGAAGTTTACAAACACAGGTAGGCTATCGATTTAGCATCAAGTTTTCAATCTTCCTAAAAGAAGCCACTTCGAATATTTGAAACAAAATATTCTCTTTTCCATTGCAAAGCAATTATGTTGCTCATTTCTTATCAAAAAGAACTCCATTGATGCAAGAAATGTATCTAAATTTTTGAGAACAGTTTGGGAACATTGCTTTGTTTTGATCAAAGAATAGCAGTAGCTGAAAACACTCATTTTTTCTATCAGCATGCGTATTAAAACTAATCAATATGCGTATTAAAACTAAATTATGTATATTTCATCAAAGATGACATCAGAGAATGTTTATTCACAGATGACATATGTCTAAATAAAGCTTTATACGAATTCTAGAACATTTCGGACTTAGTCTAATTAGTTGCATTTATAAATATTGGAACAGTACTGGATTTTTGCTATTATTTAAAGTGATTAACTAATTTACTAGATCCGAAAGACATCTAGAAGGAGACATTTACCACTTGCCAGTGTAATCTGATTTTTTTTGTATAATCTTATTATTATTTTATTTATTTAGGTTTGAAAGTGTTATATAGACCCAAAACTGAAATAAAAAATCTTTTTTTAAAAACTTCAGCTACTTTCTTTAGCCAGAAGCAGCAGATTCTTATTCCGATTTGCTATCATTGTGTAATGCAAATTTCATTTCATTATGTAACGGCTTTCACCTGCCAATAATTTATTTAATAATAATTATTATAGCATTTTCTAACGTATCAAAATTGGAGTACATTCAAGTGAGTAATAGAATGGAAATGGTGTTTTTCCTGATTCTTACCTATTATCCAAAACAATTAACTAGTAAGCAGAATGCCAAAGAAAAAGGTAGAGTAAAAATCCGTTGAAATGCTCATTTGTTTATGTTTCGCTACAATATAATTTTTTTATTGAAAATTGTGAATATCTCCAATTTTTTTTAAATTTCAACCATTTTTACTCTTATTACTTCGGTATTTTGACTTTTCCAACATTTTACGGTTACTCTTAAATTAAAGATTTCTTTTTTCCTCTGAAAAAAATATATGTGTGTGTGTGTTTTACAATAAAAGCATGGAAAATTAAATACGTTTTTGTAATCTTTCTTATGTAAGAACATATAAAATGAGTTAATTATTTAAAAGTCGGAAAAAAAATTAATAACTGGAATCAATAACTTTTTAACAATAAAGAAAGTGCAGACACGCACTATATCGCCTCTTGCTTTATTTACTTCGAAGATCTACTTCTGCCAATTCAATATTTGCAGACTAAAACTTTAATAAAAATTGAAGCGTTGTGAAATAAGCTTGAGCTATTCAATTTTTCTCAAATTTGGAAGAAATCTAGAAATATCCTTCAGGATATCAGTCGTTTTTTCCGCTGAGGTTATCTACACTTTAATAAGAAAGTATGTGTTTACTTGGACATTCTGCAGAATTAACCATTTAACTTAGAAATATAAGATTCGTTTAAAATAAATTTCGCAGGTTGAGAATAAATTTCTTATTAATATTTGAATTTATTAAAAGCTAAAGAATATTTTGTATTTCTCTTACAATAATTTCTAAAAAATGCTGTGCACAAATATAAATTTTACATCTCAGCATTTTTAAAAACACTCTTTTAATGGGAAAAAAATCAGTTTTCGTGCAGTTATTTTATGAATTTTGAAAAAAATATATAATATATTGTTTTTTGTTATTATTTCAACAATATTTGTCATTGTTGCAATGAAATTCAACCCTTTTTGAATGTTTCAATAAATAATTAACAACACAATTTTCTTACATTGTTGAAACATTAAAATAGATATTAAATTTTAAATCTGTGCTGTTTATACCAATTAAAAATTGTAAAATTTCAAAACTGCAGAAGTAATGGACAATTAAAAGACGAATTACTTGGATAATTATGCTTTTAATAGCTGTATAACGCCATTAAGAATAATTCCATTTTTTTATTTCTTTATATATATACTATAAACAAAGTATATGCAGATTATTAAAATAACATGATATTAATGTTTATAGTATTTGAAATTTAAAATCGGTTGAAGAAAATGCAAACATCAAGCTATGCACAAAAGATTCAATTGAATTAGCACAAACATTATTCCCATAAACTAACTGCTCGCCAAAATGTGTTTTGTCACACAAAGAAAGTTTTAAAATGCACATTATTATTATTATATTGAATCATCTTTTCTGTAAATTAAACACTGAAAAGACTTCATATATAGGTGGAATTGACTAGACAACAGGCAAATAAATATGGATACACCCAATATTTAAAAATGTGGAATTAAATACACTATTAACCATTATATACCCCATTAATTTAAAATTTGCATTAAATTTCAAATTTCTTGAAATGTTTTTGTCAGTTCTATTAAAAAAGTTATTATTATTCACTCTTACAATAAAGCTGTATCTGCAGTGCATAATTGTCTTTTTCCTGATCAGCCTCAGAAACAGTTCCAGTTATTCCGTTACTGAGGAAAATTATAATCCATCAATCATAGATTTTATTTTAAAAATACTTTCAGATCATTTTTAAAAATGGAAAAATAGTTTTATAATTTATTTGAACTTTTATTGTAATATATTTGAACCTATACAAAGTTTTATATTTTCAAAAATGTAGCCCAAGTCCTTTATATTGTTGCTGAAATACATTAAATGCATTGTGTTATTTAAATAGGAAATCAATTATTGAATCCCTCATGAAAGTATGAATTTCGAAGCTTTGAAAGCTAAACCATTTTTTCACAAGACAAAAACCTTATACAATGAATTCACTTTCTGTGAATATTAGTCTTTGACCAATAAAAAAAGAAATCAGATATATCAAAATTTTTGAAGATTTCTTGTGAATCCTTACTTGTCTTCATATACAGTACAAGAATGATCGTTTTCTTCAGACATTTATGTCCTCGCATTTCTAGTACTTTGGTGATTTATTGAAAATGAGCCTTTGAGTGTGAAATATATTGCTTGGGGATTTCAAATCATTTCGTCTGAGTTTATTTGTTTTTCATAAAAAGCCGAGGATTCACTTTGTATTTCATTTAAAGATCTTTTCTCAAATTTTATGACAAAAATAACATTTTTTAAACTTTTTTTACCAATATAATCGTTTATTTTTAACGCTTGATACTTGTAAAGCTCTATTTCTACTGAAAGCATTTTTAAACTGAGAAGGAATTTGTCATATCCAATAATATTCGTTTCTGATAAATGCTAATATAAGCTTGAAAAATTGCTATTTTTATGGAACAAAATTCTATGATACTCCGTAGAAGAATACTTTCGAAAAAAGTATACAATAAATAAACAAAGTTTTAAATTTCTATAATAAAAAGCATATGTTTCATGAATGCGTTTTTTATTTCATTAATAATTCAAAAAGTGGAAATTGGAAATTGCTCTTTCACAATATAATAATGAAATCAAAAAGCGAGCGCCAATGGTCATGCTTTTACTTATTATACATAATGATGTAAATTTATATCAACAAAAACTTATGCTTTATCTATAAAATATAACTGATATCACCCTTCGCAACACGAATATTTTTTTCTTCATTGATGCACACGTAATCCAAATTGTTCCAGAATTGTAAATTTCGGAGGATTCCTAATTTACAATTTGTTTGTTACTATTTTTTCAGTCCCATTGGTAAAAATATTTTGTTATCACAAATAAAATGTTTCATTGTATAGATGGGTGGTAAAATAGTACGAACACTCATGAAAAAGGCATGGCCCATTTCAACGAACAGAACGCGCATGTCACATTGCACTGAAATATGCCACCCAGAGGTGATGAAAGGTAAGAAGGTTTGCCGCCCAATATCAATCATAAGTGTTGCATGCGTCTACCGTACCCTCTGAAAAATTCATCAGTGACAGAGCTATCAGAGTTCGAGAAAGGTATGATTGTTGGAATGGCTTGCGATGTTTACCCGATGACAGAAACAGCCCATTATTTGGTGTGTGTAAGGAGTACTGTACCATACGTTATGACAGTATACACGAAATATGATAATGTGACATCTGCGAAGTGTAACAGTGGACTGGGAAAAAACTTATTGAGAGATATATAAGAGTGTTTACCCGTATAGCGCCTTGAAAGCGCAAGCAATCTTTATGCTAGAAAATGTCTGAGATGAATAGTCATCTCCGGAATGGTTTCCTGAAATGGATATTCTGGAACTTTCTGCAAAAAATTTCCAAACGGGATTTTAGGCTTCGAAAGTCTATGAAAGCGTTGTAATTCATAAAAGAATGGTAACCTCATATCATGCTTTTCAACGACACCAGTGGTGTGAACCACACATAAATCGGACTTCACAACAATGGTAGCAAGTCATCTAGTCTGATCTGTCAACTTTCACCATATTTCAGACAATCTGTCAATAAAAGAATGGTAACATCATATCATGCTTTTCAACGACACCAATGGTGTGAACCACACATAAATCGGACTTCACAACAATGGTAGCAAGTCATCTAGTCTGATCTGTCAACTTTCACCATATTCAGACAATCTGATCTGTCAACTTTCACCATATTCAGACAATCTGATCTGTCAACTTTCACCATATTTCTCTTGGCTGCCTCTTGCCAATTGTGAAATTTTGAAGTGGTTCTCTTATGGTATGTAATACGATATCTTGTGTAGTCTTGGACCGCTTGTTACTATGTATGGGAAGATCACAGCTGCTCACTATGCCGATATTTTAAGGGATGATGTATGTTCTTTTATCCACAAATTATTTCACTGAGAAAGTCTTCTTTACTAAAACAATGCCCGCTTTATTCAGCCACAAGTCGTCCAGATTGAGTTTGAACAGCAATAGGAGAAAATAGGTTATCTTGCTAGGCCCAATTTTGAGGCCCATATTTGAACGTTATTGTGTATTATTGGGAATATTTGAATCAGAACTTCCTTCACTCTCTATGCTTTCGGAATTAAAAACTATTTTCCTAGGAGAATAGCTTCATATTCTATTAAATGTTCTTAATGATCTCTGTGCATTCCTCCCACATAGCATACCATCTGTAATTATGAAAAAGGGCGGTTCAAACTCCTATTAACAAAACTGTTCTGTTATTTTATGGATGTTCGTATTCTTTTGCCATCTTTGTACATATATATTATTTTTATTACTTTCTGCTTTTTAAAAAAATTTATCTGTAATTCATTGTTATAATCCATAATCCAATTTCTCTAATATTTCCTTTTAACTAATAATATTATTTAACAATATTTTTATCTTATAAGAATTAATTCCGTAAATTAGTCAACTCATAATTAAATTTTGAAAATATTAAAATACTGTGTCATCTTCGAGAACACAATAATATAATTTAAATAATAAATTCTTTATAAAATCTTATCACGGGAGCCAGTGAAAAAAAATGGATTGCAAAATTTAATCTTTACAAACATGAAACCAATCAAGCCAAATAAAATTGCTTAAAAACTCTTTATAATTTATATTTATTCTTTGAAATAAAAGGATTAAATCAACTTTGTTGAAGTCAAATTCAAAATATATATTATTAAAATGAAACAAATCTATGAAATTTTTGATGGAATTATCTTCACTATATTGTTACGAATTTATAATGTCGTTTTCCTACACTTAGCAGGAAGTAAATTTTAATAAGGAAGAAAGTTTTACCTATTTTACCTATATTTTAATTCATAATTCATTCTTGAAGGAATGCCTAGTCAATGCCCTTCGGTCTTTGCGATCATTTTAGAGTTGCCATGAAATTCGGTGACTTTGACGACAAAAATAAATGTTCTCAGAAGTGCTAAAATTTCAGCTATATTTCTATTTGGAGTCATTTTCTATTTTAAGTGTTTTTCTAGAAGCGTCCATACTTTGTCACAGAAAATACATAAGATGGGGTGCACACACAAGAATCAATCGAGTCTGATGGGTTTAGTTTTTGAAGTGTGCTCGAAAAGAAAACTATCTATTTGCATTTTCAGTAATATTGTGTACTGTTGTTATTCAATTAACGATTTTTGTTTGCTCTTACCTTGCTGATTATTGTAATGTTGCCTTTGTTGTGTTTTGATTTAATTATTTAATATTTCTCTTTTAATAAGGCATCATTATCTATTATCGATATTGTTGGATTTTCACTGTATACTCATGTTATCGATATTGTTGGATTTTCACTGTATAC
>JAPMOR010082700.1:49886-75303 GCA_026543865.1 Argiope aurantia | reverse complement strand
TCACTGTATACTCATGTTATCGATATTGTTGGATTTTCACTGTATACACACAGGACGAATTTTCATTAGTAGTATTTCTAATTAAAGTCTCAGTTTTAATGGAAATAAAAATATTTTCGATAAGGACAATTAACAAATAATTATGAACAAAAGTTTCACTTCGGTAGTAAAATTTTAAATACATAAACTTAATTAAGAAATGGCTTGCATTAAATTTATTGAATAAAACCTTGCTTGCTACTTGTCCTTGAAAGGATTCGTCTCTTTTCTGCTACACATCACTGACTCTTTGTTATGATTTAGAAGTAGTTGCACTTTTATCGGTTGTTTAGAGAAGAAAATATTTTATGAAAGTTCACGTCTTCTGAATTTATCTTAAGGCAATAATTTGTCAAAGCTTTCGAATATTAGCTTTAATAATGTTCATCCTCTGAATGAAGAATTAAATGCATCAATAGAGGAAGTAATTATAAAATATAAATATCATAAAAGAAAAGGGATGTTCAATGTTGAAATTCACAATAAAATAGCATCTTTACAAAATCTGTTCATATACTTTGGTGGCAAAATTATAAACTGAATTTTTTTTATTTTGTTTTATTAATAATTCAACTCATTGCAATTTTTCTGTCGCAAAATTAAAATGAATCATTGAAAAATATTTATAAATTAAGTTTGGTTTACAAATAAAAAAATTAAAAGAAGAAGAATATGAGACAATTTAAGATTTTATTATTATGTGATAATAAAATCTTAAATCATTATGTGATAATTAATCTTGTTTCTAATTTTGTAAATTATAAACACAATATTTATAATATTCTAAATTGTGATAGCTTTTGTTCGAATAAAATCCTTTTATGTTTAAAACAGCAATTGATGAAACTATTAGAGGTTGCTGCTTTCTTTATTTTTCGAAATATCTTAAGTAATAAAATATTAATTAAAAATTTTAAGATATGAAATTCTAGATTGATATGTTAAGTTTACATAAATGTCTTGAATTATTAAAAAGTCTGCTTTGTAACTGCCAACTGCTGTTTTTTTTAAATTTCTTTATTATATTGCATGATAAAGTTCGAGTGAAAATGAAAAATAAAGTAAAAAAAAGTTTATCATTTGTATTAATTTCCAAAAAGGTTTTTTTTTCAGATATTTTAATATTACGGTTTAATTAAAATTCATATTCTTTCCTGTCTTTTAATTTGCACTTAGAACGATGTAAGATTCTTTAAAAATAGGTTTCTGATTCTGTTAATACATTGCAAACTGATTCTTAGTTTATTTGAATTACAAAAAAATGGAGTCGCCAAGAGGTATGATATTTATAGAAAAATGATTGGTAAAACTTTAATTTTGTGAGATGCAAACAATTTCAGTGACACATCGCCTAATTCATAGAATTTTCACATGGAGATTTAAAAAATATTTTAAAGATTCACTTGGATGCAGAAAGGAAAGAATTGTAATTCCGTCATTCAAAAACAATAAATACAAAATTGAGCAATATCTTCCAACACATCCACTAATGCTACTTCTTCTAGCCGAATTCCGAATTCCATAAAATTAAATGTAAGAGCGCTTGACCTGTAAAGGAAATTCTCGAAAACTCCGCGAGACTTCAAAACTTATGTAAATCATTCCATATTAATTTTAATAATATTTGGAAAATGCACTCTCACTTTTTAAAATACGCTTTGTTAAGTACTGTTGCAAACTTTGTAAATATTTCTTCAAAAATTTGAATTCGTCTTGAAATATCTGAGACAGATCTGAAATACTCAGATTCTGGGGCGAAAATTTCACAATTTAGGCGTATTTTACGTAAAACGGAATTTCCAGTGATTTGGCAACTTGGTGACTTTTTAGCTAGATTCTTGGCGAAAAAACGATAATTCTGAAAAATTCCATCACCTAAGCTCTCGGACCATTGTTAAGCGAGATAGCCAAGAACATCTCCAGAACCTTGGCGAAGTCATAGATTTTCACGCCGTCAGTTATAAATACCACCGCCCCATTGACCATGATCATTAGAGAGTGTTAGTCTAGTGCACAGAAGCTATTATCTATTTGAGGTATTAGAGACCTCTGTGTTTGGAAGCTGTTTCCTGTTGTATTAGCTGAATTGGAGCTGCGTAATTGTGACTCGTAACTGCTGAAATTTCCTGCATCTTCTAGAGATTCCTGCGAATAAACGTCTTGTGATTTTCGAGAGATTGTTTTATCAACTTTCAATCTACCCGAAGCGCGTTACAGTACAAATCTTACTCTTGCGCCAGCAAATAAAAGTGTGTAATTCAACAAAATTCATTGAATTAGCGCATGAATTTTTATTGATGCTCTGAATTGAATAATGGCTCCTTGAAATATCTGTTTTTGAACGATTAGGATTACTCTAAATCAATAAAATAATAAACTATACATATTCGTCCCCAGTTCGAAAAATATAATACTATTCATAAAATATAATAAAATTAGAAAAATCTAATACTATTCGTAAAATATAATATAATACATATTCGTCTCCAGTTCGAAATGACAATTCTTTGGGAATAGAGACCTGTTGGGTTTTAAAAACGGGAGTATATTCTAAATAAATTAAACTAATTTGTTTCTAATGTCATCAAAAAATTGTTTGAGTTTCCATGTTCGTATGTTTGAAAGCATATGAACGATCTACATTGAAAAACAAAATATTTGACTCATAAGTGTTTCGAATAATCAACGTTTAGTTTCGTAAGCTTCATGTCAGAATCAAAGCAAATGTTTGACAATTAAGCTAATATTTTCTCTTATTTGAAATTGATGTATTATGCATTGTACTTTTAAATGGATCACATTTTCTTTCTTTTCAATTTATTTTAACACATAAACTTTAGAGTAAGGAGGAAATTTTCCATTCAATTTTGTGTTGTAAGTCACTATATGAAACACACAAAAATAGAATTCAGAGAACCCACTCTGTACTAAAGCTAAAAGACAGGATTCGATGTTTATAAATAATCAGTTAAATTCCATTTAAAAATTAAACAGGAATAAAATTAAAATGTATCGAGTTATGAATCTATACTCTTTTGCAAATAATTACAATATTCATTGTAAAAATAAATTATTTTAGCAAATTCCAAAATTTTGGCAATGAGGTTAATATTTTCTCTTATTTGAGATTCATGTATTGGACGTTGTACCTTTAAATGGAACACATTTTCTTGGATTTAGGACTTCACAATGCAGGATTGAAGAATGAAGTAGCATATGTCAAAGCCAGAAAGACTGAGAAATTGCAAACTTTTATTCACAGTTTCGAAGTATCATTCACATTAGAGACACTTTATATGCTATTTCAAAATGCACTGTCCAGTTTCTGATATAAGAATTGTTAGTCAATCCGATATTTGATGTAAAATGTATATATACACAATACAGTTGCAGGGATATCAGTTATGAACAAGCCCTACCAGTTAAGGATTGTAATTAATTTAAAAATTAAACCTTCAATGGCAAATATTAACTCCTTCCTCCTCATTACGACAGTATGCCGTACGGATATAAAATATGCTAAAATCAAATATTTCGTTCAGTTTGAATTTCAGGGTAGCAATATAATTAATTTATTATAGGAAAATATGTAAATAGATATGTTTAAAAAATTGATAAAATTTAGAAAAAATGCACTATTGTTAAATTGGTCTAATTAAAAATACAGTTTATTAAATTGGAAAAGGGGCAGATTCATTTTGTGCCCTAATATTTTCTGAAGTTATTGCGAAAAAATTATAAAGTAAATATAATTAATTAAAATTTTAATTAAATATCAAATAGGTGTTCTGAATTGCACATTCCTACTCTTATAAATATATATGTGACAAATGAAGTTGCTTAGACACACATACATTCATCTTTATTAGTAGTAGAGATTATTAATATCATTGACTGAAAGACACATTTATTTATAGCTGGTTATAAGTAATGTTTATTAAATAGTTTCAATGCAATATTTACAATTATTAATTCGATACGATTGTGAAATAAATTACTAATACATTAACCATGACATTTTCATTTGTGAGTGCTTAAGCAATTAATAAAATTTGTGCCTAGAATTATAAGAAACGTTGTAAAATATTGTTTATTACTCTCGTTACAAACGTATTGTATAATTATAATTTATGCGAAACATTATGCATCATACTTTGTTGAATACGGTTATTATTTAAATAATAAAATTTTTTACATACAAAAGCTAAAAATTAATTAATTGTTAGAAAACAAGCAAAAATATTAATAATAATATTCTACTGAAGCTTTGAAGAAAATCCTCTTTACATTCGTCCATGTTTTGCTACCTATATTTAGTTTCCTATTTTATATCCTCTTTAGAATATATCCATTAAAAATTCTCTGATCTCATAATTCTAGAAACATTCAAAATGATGAGTTTTCATAATATGATGTTTCCTTTTTAAAGACACTATTAAAATCCCTACTTCTACTAAGCCTTCAAAATATTTTACTGAGTCTTTAAAACGAATTTAAAACATTTCCATTACTTAAATGCTACAAAGGCAACATTAAATTAAAATATATTTCTTAACATTCTTTTCCATAATTCTCTTTACATAATTATGTTTGTAGATGTTTTTCCACCAAAAGTGGCAGCACTTATGCTATTAACTGGTCAGTAATTGAATTTTATTCCTGATAAAAATATTTATTTCTTGTAAACATAAGGATTAAAGGAAAGGTAGAAAACTTGAGTAAGTCTGTTGCAGTATTAAGATTTTTGTTTACTTTTCAACAAACATAATTAATAGGAATTCATATTATTTCTATTAAATTATTTTGCTCTATGGATAAAATAATGAATTATTTGCGTTTTTACCTATGTAATGAATTATATTTTAATTAATATACTACAATTTTATTATTTATATATTATTTCTAATGTAACAATTTTCTTCTATTTCTAGTATATAAAATTATATAAGATATAAATTATTTTGCTAATGACATTTCAAAACCAGCGGGAGTATTCTCCCTAAAATGTTCTCGCATATTCTACGATACGTTTGTCATACCAGAGAACACCTCACATGGCACTGGAGTACAATATTTCGAAATTAGGCACGTATTTCGCATTTTTACTTAATCTTTAGTGTGATACTTGGTGAGTAATGTAACGATTAATCCTTGACGCATATTTAATAGTATCCAAAATTCCAATTTGTAATTTAGACATATTTTTTTTCAACCGATTGAAACAAAAATTTGACACAAAACTGCAGTTGTAGTCACAAATTATCATATCAAATTTGGTATGTTTAAATCATTGCGGTTTTGAATTACCGCCTATATTTTTTCTGATAGTATAGACCGACAGACAGTTAACCCATTGTTGGATTTGGCTCAAAATTTTAGAAATGTCTACACTATAGATGTTAAATCTGTGTATTCAATCTTATTTATCTAGCTCTCTTCGTTTTGTTGTTATCGTGCTAACTTATATTCGTACAACCGGACAGAGGAACTTCCTCTGAACAGATTTTTGCTCACAATTTGATAGAAATTTGAGAATTTGGTGTATAGACTATATACCAAATCTAGCTCAAATCGTTTTGGAGTTACCTATGTCGCAGATAGATAGACGGACAGACATTTTCCAAAGATGTGTTTTTTGAATTCAGGGTGGTCTGAAATTTAAAGATTCGTCAAAATCTCGAATTTAATTTTTTTTTTTGCCAGTTACTATATTTTATCTATAATACGTATACGAGAAAGTAAAAATGATTAGATAAGTGAAAATATCTGTTCAACTAGAAGAAGTTTTTAACCCAAAAAATATATTTTCGCTGTTATATTAAAATGTCTAATGTATGAAACTACGTATAACATAGAACAACGGAATTTCGATGAAGTGGCTGGAAACATTAACTTATGGCATTTTGTAAAAACATACAGCATATCAAATACAACAGTTCGAGATATGAAGAAGTCAATTTATTCATACATTTAAATAATAAGTGTATTGCATCAATAAAATGCTTTAACAAATTGAACGTACGATATTTTGATACATTACTAATGATATTAAAATTTTGGAAATGGTCAACTTTAAAGATTGAAGGGACATGGATTTTTTTAAATGATTCATCAATTTATTTTTTTTAGATTTCATTTATCTCATTCCTTTTATTTTAATTCAAATTAAATTCAAGACAACTAGAAGAAATATATTTCCATAGACCCTTTTTTCATTCACCACTTTTTATATGAAAATCTTTTATTTATGAAATTTCATTTTAACGCACATTACCGTCAAAAACTTTATTAGAATATCTTGTGTAATGAATTTACCAAAATTCTATTCTACAAATAAAAATATTGGATTAAAAATTGTAAACAATTTTATAAACTTAATTATCCGTTATATTTTTATACTTCGAGAAAATCTCTGCCTTTGATGGATTTCTAACTTTTCTATACCAAACGTATAATCACTTTCAGGTAATTAAGTTGCATTGCTGTGATATTTTAATCTTTATGACATCCTGATATGACCAAGCTGAGTCAAGAGCATACCTCATGAGGTGAAATTTTAAATGTCTCAACGACCAGAAAAAGTGAACTTAAAAACATGAAAATACATGTATAAAAGCGAAGAGAATGTGAATAAAAACATTATATCCACTAAACATAAAAGTGAGTGTGATAGTGAGTAATCTTCAAGTAGCTTAGAAGGTTTAGATGGGTATACTCTGTCACCAAATCACAAAAGTTTGAAAAAGATGTTCCAAAGATACATATGATGATTAAAGACACGATGATGATTAAAAGAATAACATCCAATAATCTATGATGGTTTAAATAATAATAACCAATAATCGGTGATAATTAAACAAATAACATCCAACTGAAATATGAAAGTCCATGAACTCAATGCGGCCTGATAAGCATAAATTACAACATTTACCAAACTAAAGATGTTTATAGATGAATCAAGTGTAACGCAATTTGATATCGAGTTTAAGAAGTGAGACAATTGTTCCCTGTGTGATTTTTTATAATATGGTATGTTTGAATGTTAAACAGGAAAAGAATATTGATAAAAATTCAATTATAAAATAGATATATTTTCATTGGCATTATAATGTCGCGGGTGTTTATTCCATTAGAAATATGGAGTCGTTCAAATCACAATAAACAGAGCAGATGCAAGATGAAGAACCACTTGAGGTAAAAAAAAAAAGTGCCATGCTCGTCGAGCTGCTATTTGCAAGGAATCGCCAATGACGTTTTGCAATTACATCAACATGCAATTATCGTTGAAGTAAAAATGATTTTTGCGACCCATCAACTCAGATTGTTTGTCGAGACACAATTTATAGTAGCACAGTCTTAGGTCGAAAATTTAGAAGATATAAATCGTTTTGCAATTTCTATAGGGTATCGAATACTTTGTTTAAAGTTACAGTGGGCTATTATTGTAACAGTACCTATGAAGTTCTTGCCATCAGCAGTGGTTAAAATAATAAGATTTCATGTTCTATCATAATTTGATGGTTAAAAAGGAATAAGAACAAGAACTGTGAAATAAAGGACTATGAATAAGATATTCATTCAAGAAAGGAAGAATTATGAATAATATTTTAATTACTGATATAAATAAAATTAAAAATTATATATTATCCCGATATTCCAAAATGGCTAATAAACAATATGACATTTTTTATACGTTTTAGGTTGTTTGAAGTAAAAGTTTCGGAAAATGAAATTTATTTTTACTTATTTAATGCCCTCAATTAATACATCTTTGCATTGTGAAGATATTCAATTAATAACTTAAGGTTTTCCATATTTCTTTTAATATTAACTAATCGTCTTTGCCGACTAGCTCATATACCGTAGATAATGCATTTAATTTCAATTAATTCATTAAGACATAATTTCATATTCATGATTGTGTCAAATTATCAGAAACCAATATAGTCTTAACTTATTTTTTGCATTTGTGCTATTTATTGGACACATGAATCATTTTAAAGTAAACCAGTCTAATGATATCCTATCTCTATCAAAAACTCAGGTCTTCAGTCCAGTTAACTTCTGAATTTTTCGGAATTGTAACTTTAATTTTTAGTCATGTTGCAAGCTGTACATATTTAAACAAACACCTTCATTTTCAGCTTTCAACAGCGGAAAAAAATCACATGATTGAATATTTGATAAAACAATAGAAACGGTTGTAATTTTAATGGCAACAATTCAATCTTATATTGAAGTTTGGCAAAGAAAAAAGCCCTAACGTTGTCAAAATTTGAAAAAAAAAATGCATAGCTGTTAAAATGACATTCTTAGATTTGAAACGCTTTCTTGAAAGATAATACAGGAAAATGCTTAAGTTTTCTTTCAATTTTGAATAATTAAAATTTCAGAAACATCACTACGAAATGCACGTTTCCCTTCTCCAATGTATAATGCCAAATTTTGTAAACGTATATTAAAATTGTTTGCCTTGTAAAGCGCGCGCATATTCCTTTTAACTACTAGTAAAGGTAAAGATATATGATAGCAATTCGAAGTATGTACTTGTGAACTTGAAAGAAAAATAAGAATCATTTTACTTTTATTTGTCGTGTAAAGATCAACTCGAAGAAAAATCAAACAATATTGACAATATGCAGAGTTTGAAAATTTTTCTTTCCTCATGGAATTATCTGAAAGTTCTACGTAATTAAAGTTTTTATTTTTGACAACTAACCAATCACATCTGAAAGGAATTTTTAAGAATCCTTTTTCAGAAACTATTTTTTTTTAATCTTAAATTCAATTTCGATGAACAAAGACGCGCTTTTGTAAAGCAGCAAAAGAATAAAAATTAAGTTTTTGAAATGGAATTACAACGACAGCTTATTGATTGCACAACCTCTCTTCTATTTACCTAAAATAAAAACTAATGTTCGAAATCAGTAGAATTTTTTAGAAACGGGACATTTTCTATAGGATAAAAATGAACTTAATTTATCATCGTATTCGCATAAAAAATTAAACATTCAAAATGATAAATACTTTCATCAAATAAAAGTCATACGTATCACCAGACTTTAAATATTTATTTGATTCAAAGATATAAATATGCTTTTAGAGTGAAAAGTTAATCTGCAAAACATTAAAAAAAATGTACAATGATTTTAAGATAAAATTCGAATGTAAATATTTACTCTTGAAATTTTAAATTAGTGTCAAGTATTCATACTAGGATTTCATAGCTTTTGCTCCATTATATTCACTGTAACTATAGAATTGAACAAATATTTTTTGCAGTGTGTGTCTTTATTTTTATCACTTAACTAAGTCCTAAAGAAAAGAATATTGCTTCCAGAAAATTTAATGCTGCAAAATGTTTGCGCTTTTAACGATTATCAGTTGTTATTTTTTTTCTGTTACATTATATTCAGAAACTACTGTGCTTGTTATTTTTAAGTAAAGAAAGTGTTCTTTTTGATAATTCTTAAAAGCATTTAGGTATTTGTAGCAAATAGTAATAAATTTACTAGAAAATGGATAGTAATATTTCTACTAGATATTGTTAAATTTATTTACATATTGTGATTTTTAAATGAATGTTTTTCATTTCAATATTTATCGCTAAAATATTCTTAAGGACATTTGTTTTATTTTCTTCATAAAAAAGGCATATAAAAATCTGTAAAAAAGATAAAAGGTATTCATATTGTACCGAAACAATTTATATTTTAACTAACCGAATATTTATATTTTTAACCACTCTATGATGTTATGGTCTGTCTCCATTAGAAATATTCCTATACACAAAAAACAAAACTTAGATAAGACAAATTAACACAATTTTGATATCAGAAAATTTGGCATAATCATGAACAAGTTATAAAAATATTTATCTGATATCAATCATTCCAATATTTCCGCCCAACTAGCTAATCACCAAAGGTGACTAGTATTAAAGATAAGAGTAAGCAATCTTTATTCTTTCAGGAATGGAAGAAAACCACGCAATTAAATATTTGATTAAACAAAGAAAAAGATTTGGATTTTAAGACAGAATTGTAATCTGTTGTTGAAAATTGGACAAATTATTTTTTTAAAAAACAATTGCAAAAATTCAGAGAAAACTGCAGGCTTATTTAATTAATCTCAATGCTTATTAAAAAGGTAAAAATATTCAAATGGGAATAAGAAAAGGACAATTTTTCTGTCACATTTCTTTAGATTTCCGTTCTTTTTGTTTCAGTTACAAGGTAAATTTCTTGTAAGGCCGAAAAAAAAACATTTTTTTTCATTTAAATGCAAATGCTTTTATTTCCTTAAAGATTGCATAGATATCAAAATATTCATTCTACCAACTAAAACCGTGTGTATTAGTGATTTTTTTATTTGTCCGTCATTATTTAAATTGAAAAGACTAAACCATTAAATAAAATAGAACACATGTCTCCAAAGTATAATTCATAGAAATCCACCAATATAGAAATTAGAATATGTATATACCTAATAAATGCTGAATTTTCAGAATTTATTTATAAAAGTTTAATCTTATTATTCTTAGTATTAAGGATGATCGTTTTATATTGCATGCTGCAAATTGCGTTTTGTTTTGCTTAAACTAGTATGATATTAAAACGACTTTTAATAATAATCAAACGAGGCATTGTTCAGTATGAATTTCTATCTTCTATGGTAAATTGGATAAAACAATTGATAATTGAAAGAAGTCTCCCGTTCTCAAAGGAAAAAGTAGAATTTATGGTCTTATACAATATTTTGTAAAATATTACTTAAACAAACAAAACATTGAAATGGATTCTGGCAATTAGGAAACGTATTTAAGAAATATGTATCAGAATGATAAACTATAAATCCTCATTCTAGGAATGTTAGATATGTCTTAGTAATATTCCTTTTCCTTTGTGATTTATTTTCAGTTTTCATATTCCTTTCTTATTTACGTTGTTATAACTATACGCCCTTGTTTTATATTATTTATTTATTTTGTATATCAAATTTCTTTTGATTTTTTTCATCTTCCCATTTAGGTATATTATAGAATTGGGGATGAAAGCAGTATCCTTTCACTTAATTTTTCGATATTGTCTGCAGAAAATACTATAATCCCTTAATCCACATTCATTCCCTAATGAGCAATTAATGCGTTGATAACCTTGTTTCATCCTCTACATAACATATTATTTGTTTACAAATTTATGTGTGTGTGTGTGTGTGTGTGTGTGTGTGTGTGTGTGTGCGTGCGTGCGTGCGTGTGTGTGTGTGTAATGACATTTTAAAATCTAATTTAAACTTAATTAATTTCGCAACTTTTATCTTAATTTTGCATACATTAATTCTAAAATGTTTCCTTATTTCCTGATACAATCCCACCATTTTTATTTAATTAATGTTACAGAACCTCTCTAAAATTGCAAAAATAAGCTATTATCACGCTCCGAGGGAATGGATAAAATTTATCGATCTAAACAAATTCTTTTAAAATATACCTAGATTTTCCTATCCTAAATCGACACGTGTACAGAAATCCCTATCAGAATCTCATGGTATATAATGACCGGGGATAAATATTTCTGCCGATTTCGTTCTTTTCTCTCTCCGCTCTTGTGTTATAATGTAGAATGACATACCTCTTCATTTCTTGCTTGTGCATATATTATACCTCCCGGGATGGAACAGAGCGAAGTTTAAAAATTCAAAGTGTCTTCTCTCTCTTCGCCATGAACCTGCTCAAAAAGAACGTAGAGAAATAAATTAACACGCAGCGAAATAAATTGTAAAAAAATAAGTATTTATTTGAAATTTGTGTCTTATAAACATTTTAAAGATAATAAACATTTTTTTTAAATTTTTGTTATGTTTAAACATTTTTAAACTATTAAACAGTAAATTTCTCCCATTTCCTAAAACATATTGAATTAAGGAAATTTTTTTAACAAGGATTAACTTCTGTTTATGCTTATTTTCTAGTAATAAAAGTAATTATATAATCCAATTCTCAGGAAGATGATAAAAAATAATAATGGTAGTAATGAGAAATTCTTTAATATGTCCTCATCAAATATAAGGTTATCAAAAAGAAGAAACTGATCCAAAATATTTATTTCTAATGAAATGCAATTCGTAGACACGTAAGATACGTCACAAAATAAAAATAAAAATTCAAAGGTGTTTTTTTTGTGTGTGTGTGTGTGTTTTGTAAAAACGGCTGTTTCTTGTTTGAAACAAAAGCCACATCTCAGGAAATATTGTTTGGAGCGTCACAGCATCTAAATAATAAATACAACCGTTGTAATGTAGAATATAATTCGTTATAAGTTGATCAACCACTTCATCGTAAACAAATTTATAATTGTTATAAGGCATTATCAAAAGACGGTGAATGCATATATAAACTCAAAACGACTAGTAGCTCTTGAGTCAAATGAAAATGTTGAGTTGATCTGAACAGTTTTCTCTTCGAAGAAAAAAATAGCTTACTCAATGGCGGTTGTCAGCTTGTATGCATTATCTTTGCTGACTAATCTTCAAGATTTTCGAGATGATATTTTTGCATCATTGATTTCAGTTACCGGTTATCAATTATTTCATATGTTGCAACATATGGATCATATCCTCTTCGCATATCGTTTGGAATATAAAAAAAATCATTTTAATCTTTCTTTTGTCCAATGTGCATGATGTATTCTTTTATCTGACGTATTTCTTTAGAAGCAAATGTTTTAAATTTGCTACTTCGGTTTGAGCAATCCTGTATGTATGGAAAAAAATCAAAAAACTAAAATTAATTAATCGTTTTCAAATTTTTATTTATTAATTCATAAATTACTAAAGTAAGGCTGGATTACATTAACATAATTTATGTTGTTAGTACTGTTATATATTCTTAAACTTTAAAAAATATTTCCTAGAAAATTATATTTGCATTACTACTAAAATTAAAAATTTTGTTTTGTTTTCTAACAATTGATTTGTTGAGTGGTTCAAATTGAAAATTCCTCACAATTTATTCAAGGAATTTTTCACGTGCACTTATATAATTAGTTGATGTCGTGGTGTTTGTGGGGAAAAAATGCGATTCCCTTGGTTGTATTCAAAGAAGAACACATGTTTGAATTTGCATAATTAATTCCTTTCTATTCCAATTTAAGGTTTTTTCTTGTGATTTATTGCTTTCTTTGTTCCGTTTAAGCATTGGTCAAGTTTCCAAGCAGTCACTTTAGTTTCCGTATACGCTTGTGAAAATAAATGTTTTTCTTTTTATTTATTTTTAGAAGTTATCTTAAGAATAACAATGAACGCAAATGGTTGTGATTCTTTTATTTATCTTTCTTTTTTATTTAGAAATCTAAATTGGGAGATTTTTTTTGCGCTTGAAAAGCATTACTTCGTATAAGAAGACACTTCAAGTATTCGTCTTCTTTTTCTAAACAGTTTTTAAGTGATTGAATGCAGAACATCCACTTGTTTAAAACTGGTTTATAATATATTTAGTACTAAGACGAAATAAGATTATTTTTTATTTATGATTTTTGCTTTGATTTTTTCATAATTTGATTAATTTTCGAGTAGGTTAGAGTATTGGGGGTTTATTACCACAAGAATGAAATTTCCAAATATATGGCTCCTCTCAGAGGACGGAACTACTGGACGGACTGTTTAAAAGCTAAGTTTATAGGTTATTTACTGAATAAAAAGTTTCCCACATCGTAATTCATTTTTTTAATTCTCAAAATAACCATTTAGATTATAATTGGGAATGTCTTGTACTATAATTTTATGTCTTAATGATATAGCGGAAAAAAATCCTCACCTTAATATCTTCTGCTGCCTTTTGTTTCCTGTCGCCAATCGGCTTATCATATATGATTGATTTTATAACGTGTTACTGAATTTTAACCATTTTTGTTAAAATAAGCAAATTGTAAATAAATTAGAATTTTTCAATAAAATGTAATTCTATAATATTGTCTCCATTTATTCAGCAATTTTTTTATCAGGTTTGGCTCTTGTATCACTAAATTCTAACCAATCCAATCATCTTTAAGTACAAATATAACCTTTCTATATCAATTTATCTACCTGAATTCTCACGAATCTAACCAGGACGCTTCAGCATGGTCTATTTTTATGTCATATGCAAGAGGAAAGGACATTTTTGGATGGCAAATATTTACCCTGAAGGTCTTCATTTCGGCATACACTCACTATACATACATTCCAATGTTCGGTATGTACATAAGCTAGAGAGATGTTTCATGTTAACCTAATTTCATAATCTATGGTTCTGTTTTTCTTGCTGAAGCTGAAAACGAAGTAGGTGTAAAGCGAAACTAAAGTTGAATACATTTTTGAAATCCTGCCCCTTTTTTTGCATAAGTTTTAACTTTTAAAAAGTTCTCGGTCTGTTTGTAAATAATTATAAAATATTTTTTTAAGCAATTAAGTACATGATGGCTGAATTTGAACAGAACAATGATTTGCCTTACAAAAATCATTTTTCATATATAGTACATAACATAGATTATAATCATTAAAAAGGTATTCATTTTTCAAAAATGCGAAGATTTTCGCTTTATGAGCTAAATTTAGGCAAAGTTTTCACTTTTTGCTATATTAGTGAGTTTTTCTGGGTGCTCTCTACAATCCAGATTTCTTAAAAAATTCACAAAACATACTGATAGTCAATTTAGTTAAAGGGAGGAAGTTAAATATTTTCAAGACAAGCTCAAATCTCTAAAATAAACCATAAAATCATGATCGACTGCTTTACATTTCAAATTACAGAACTGATTTTTTTTCCTTTTTAAAATGCTTTAATATCAATAAAATCTAAATATTTTATCAATGGATTTTTTTCGCCGTTCGTATTTTGCAACTGGCATTCACTCTAAAAACATCCTTGAAGATAAATAAGCAGTCAAATATGACCAAATTTCGGAGGTGTAGAATAAATTGAAGGTTTATCACTAATTCAGTCACGGTCAACATCCGCTGTTTAAGTGAAAGCCAATACATCGTCCAAAAACAATATTTCAGAGATTAATGCCGAATTAAAAGACATTAATAAAATTAGTTTAAATAGCATGAAATTGTAAAATCTCCTTAAAATTCAGAGCATAACCATCAATGGATAAGGGAGTAACCAAAAATAAATAATTGTTTTGAAATCCTTGAAAATGTACATATGATATTAATTATTCTTATATCAAATAATCATGGTATTAAATTTTTAATCAATTCTACTTTATGTGTTTAATTAATTTTACCCTCAAACCATCTTGAAAATTATAATATTCTAATCAATATTTTTAATATGACAAGTTAAAAAAAATTAAATGCAAATTACTTCGTAGTTTTCATAAAAAGAAAAAGCAATTAAAATATTCTAAAATGTTATCCTTAAAAAATTAAATTCTTCAAAAAGTTAATCATTAATCATCTGAAAATGTTTATCATCATTATAATAGTAATTTTCTTCTTATAGAAAGCTAAGACTTTCCTTTAAAGAAAGTTTTCAGCACAAAATAAATCATTAACTTAATTATAACATTTTCATTCGTGCTTCATTCAATTCCAATCAGTAATTTAAAATACCTTTTTCGCATTATAATAAATACCTCATTTGACTCATAGAAATCAAAATTTTGCTTCGAATAATTATATTCCCAACAAAATGTGAGAATAAAGCAATCAATATTTTGATGTTGAAATGTTTATTTTTTTACTTAAATAATTTTTTATTCATTAATGATGCAGATTATATTTTATAGCAAAATTTATTGTAGAACCGAAAACATTTTATTAAATAAGTTTTCTTTCAAATGAGGTTGATGCAACTGTTTCTATCAGGTTTATTGCCATATAACGGTTTTCTTTCCTACTTCATTTCTTTTTTAAGTAATAATTAGTTAATCATAATCTATTTTTAAGCCCAAATAAACATTAAACGTGTTAACTGTTTATGTTTATCTACAGACAAAGAACTACAATAGTCAATTGATTTTATAGCAAATTTCATTTATTTAAGTCATTGTGTTTTTAAGTTATAGTGTTTACATATATGCAGAATTACAGACAGATAGAAGGCCAACCACTTGACGGATATGGTTCAAAATTTGATGCAGTCCAACATTTTAGGTGCGAAAATTGTGCATTAAATTTTATCTCCCTATATCTTTACAATTATAATTATTGCTTTCGCTTATACTAGGGCAACAAGACAAATAGACTTCTTTTGAATAGATTTCGTTTAAAATTTGAAATAAATCTACAAATTCATTGTAAAAATTATATTTCAAATCTCATTCATCGAATTCAAAGATTTTGAGCTATCGTAACCATAAACAGACAGTTCCGAAAGTGTGTTTTTGGACCCAGGGAAGTCTGGGGCATGAAGAAATCAGAAACTCGAATTCGAAGTTTTTGAAGATTACAAGATATTTTTCTTTGTATTTCGCACACGATAAAATTTAAAAAAAAATTTGCTTGAAAGAATAATGAATTTTATTTCCAAATTTAGAAATTTCTAAATAAATCTATAGTTTTAGAACATTTAACTAATATTTTGCAATCTTTAAGCAAAGTAGATTTTTCTTGACACAACCCCTGAAAAAACGAGGGAAAAAAAAAGATTTTTTGTAAATTTCTGTTTGGAATTGGAATCAGTTTGTGTCGTAATATTTAAACAAAACAATATAGACTTTCATTTGTCTATTTGGAATACTAGGAAATGAGTTATATTATCAGTGGCCGATCACTGAATTATATTTCTGATATGTTTTGCATTTATATTTTTAGATTTAACAAGTCATTCATTTCCATTTTGAAGACAAGTCATTAATTTTCCAATGTAAGAAAATATGTAATGAATTTTTGAATCATACATTATTATAAATTATGTTATTAATTATTAATCAATTAATTGAAGTAATAAAGAAAATATCTTATAACTTGCCCTTAAAATTAGTATTTTTCAGGGCGATAAAAAAAGATCTAAACAAAAATAACAAACTAATTTACTGCTGCTCACTTTATAAATAAATAAGTATATTAAAAACTGTGACATGAAATACAGCAATTTCAAAAAATAATATATTTATTTTCTGATATTCATTTCACACATAAAGAAAAAAAAGAAGTAAATGTTGAACTTTCAATAATTATCATTTTTCTTCTTATGTGTTATTTCCTTGTTTTCAAAATATATATTAAAAAAAATTTGATCATATTGCACGTCGGATTACCTATATACTTAAAACATAAAAAAAAATGAAATAGAAAACTGAGAAAATGCTTCTGAATACAAATAGATATTCAGGAAAAAATGATAATATCCACCAGTTGAAAGAAATATCTCATATTTTGTACCAAAGTCCGTTGATGTGTTTTATTTTCAATGAATGTCAGGATTACCATCTTCTAACAGAGCATGAAGAAACGTGCAGATGAGAACACACCCAGAATTCTTAAAATGAAACCAGGAAAATCAAAAACATCAGCTTTGTATATAAATTTGGCGACGAAGGAAAGTCAATATCTAAGTCATTGACTACAAATGGAATACATAAATATATACATTTCATTTGTAAGTTTGCAACTTTTGAAAAAAAATAGGAAAAGATAAATAGGAAAGGAAAGAATTATTATTTCTTGCAGTCAAAATATTCACATACGCAGTCAAAATAGCTTACGAATGATGACATCTTAATTTTAGCAAAATTTGTCAATGTCTTTCCATAAACGTACAAATTCAATAAATATTAATTTAATATATATTTCTGAACCAAAATTTAGGAAGATAATTTATTTTTCAGCGTAATATATAGAAAGTATTTTCTTGGCATTTCATCTTTCTTCTTTTTCATTTACTGTTCAGTTCCTTTGTCGCAATTCATCAAATGAAGAATTGGTTTTTAAAGAACCAAATGATTATATTAACCTTTTTTGCTTAGTATAGTCAATATAATGTAAATTTGCATATGTTACAGACAATGTATGGAATATCGGCATTTTACAGAATGCCCGGTGTTTTTATCCAAAGTATGAGAATTATTATATTTATCCCTAAATATTATATATTATAACTAGGCATTCTGTATATATAGATGGTATTTAGATAAATTATGAAAAAGATGCTATTAAAAGGCTATTATTTAAAAGACATCCATGCCACGAAAACAATATTATTTTGAAAAATAACGAAAGAATATCATTAAAAAAGTTCATATAAAACTGTAAGGGAAAGAATGAGAGTTGTACAAATCAAGCTCTATACCTTTCGTATAAAAGGAAACAAAATTTTTATGTTCTCCAAATGTAGGAAAAAAATATTTTGTTTCCTATCCTCTTCACTTCATCAAAAGATTATAGACTCTGAAACATTAATGTTTTATCGCAATATTTCCCGCATCATAGCCATATCTGCTTTTTTTTACTATTAAACCATCAACATATAAACACTTCATTAAATTCATTACTTTTATCTTAATCATAATCTCGATGGTTCTTGCAAATTTTTTTATTTTAAATTTGAATTGTTATCTTAAATAATAAGAAAAACATTTCTTCTATAATAATAACAAAAACAAAAGTGAAGAAAATAAAAATTATTTTTTCTTGATTTAAATACTGAAATTTTCTTGCAACTTTTCATTTGATATCATTTACACAATATAAGCATGCATTATTATAATGGACTAAATTCATAGCTTGTTTACATGGTAAATATAACTGAGTATTTCTGAGAAACGTATACTTATGTTGCGCTCTACAATATGGAATGCATGTGAAATGTATTCAGCTGTAATATGAAACTATTTTTATTAATTACTATTTTTGTAATCATTTTAAAAGAAGAAAAGATTAAACTTTAATTACTTTTGTTCTTGTATGTCAAATGAGATACTGTTTTTCACCTTCGAAAGAAAAATGTATCACTTTTCAATATCCGGCTGTTATAATACATAAAAAAAATCATTTTTTAACAAAAGTGTTTTTTTTTTAAGTTTTATTTTACATTTCTGAATTATTGAAATTTGCACTAAAAAATTTCGGAGAGAAGTTATTAAGCCTACTTATCCTCAATTTTGAAAAAAAAATTTCTTTATACTAATAAAACTAACTAAATATACCAAAAATTCAAAAACAAACAAACGAAGGCAATTTCTGAAATTTATTTTTATGATGCGAATGAATAGGAAATACCCTAATGCAAATAAAAAATTTTAATTAAATGACTTAAAAACAAGAGAAAAACAAATAAAACCAAATCTTTATTAAAGTTCTATTATAAAAACTAGAATTATTCTAAGAAATACGAAACAGAAAATAAGTAGTATTTCAATAAATATAGAAATGTTCTTCCTAGAAGGAAAATTGCAAGCTTATATTATATCGAGCTCTTTTCAGAATAAAATTGTTCAACAAAAATCTGCGCACTTTTAATAAAGAAATTTAAAGCGAAAAATATTTAAAAATTGAATAAAACTAACTTAATATAACTTGAAAGAATGAAAATGCAATGTTTATTTTTCGAATAGAAAATATTTATAGAATCACTTGACAAATAGAAAAAGTTTTAATGAATAGATTAAATTACTAGGAGAAGCTTGCTTTAAGATCATATCAAAAAATAAGAAAAAATTATGTTATAAGAATTAGAATTAAGATATCCGAACACGTTAGGAGCACTATTTTAGAAAAACATGGTGTATACGTATTTTAACCATATTTCTGGGTTTTAGACCATTCAAAATTAGTAATAGGTTGTCAATATTTGAAATAAACATTAAATCTTTTTGAAAATTGGCATTTAAGCAAATTCTTTGGAAACTTCAAATAGGCTACACCAAAAACTAATATTCTCATCCAAACAAGACTTATACCAAAATAAACTATATACCTTTCTCTAGGGAATGAACTACAATCGTATGGTTATAATAATAAATAAAAATTTTAGAACCAGTCAAAGAATTTATTATGAAACTTTTAGTAAATTTAGGACGTTATTGTTCAAACAATAGGCTGTTAATTAAAAAGAATTTCCTCAATCTAAATTCTTTTAGTTCATTCTCTATAAAATAGTAGGGAGACTGCGGAAGGTTGACACCAATTTTGTTTATGAATTTTTCTAATTTTTTTGGTAATGATTAAATATCTGATATGTGTACCAGATATTTATTCTTACATCCTTTGGTTACTATAAAAAAGGAATTAATAACAGTTTGGTTAAAAAATAAGTGAGCAAAATCGAATTCCATGAGATAACTCCAGTGGTGTCAACGTGCCCCGGGACCGGGGTACGTTTGAAAAATACGCGTGGCAGGTTGGTATTATATATTTGTATTTTTTCTTATCATACTGTAGGTATTTATCTAAAAAGAAAATAAAAAAATATATTTTTTAACTAGGAACTTTTATTGAATTAAAGCTTAAATAATGAAATTTAATTAAAAAGTGCACATCTTTTTTGGATTTTAGAACATTTAACAAAGGTACAACTAAGTCAGATAGACTTAACATTGCAAAGATGTATTTGTCTCTTTGTCGCTCCAATGTTTTCTTTAGTTTTCTTTCTCTGCATTGAGTCTTTGACCACTTTCCTCCTTTTAGTCTTTCTTTCTTCATTTTTATTGTGTAGCACATTAGTCCTGATTTTCACAACTGTTTTTAATTAGTTTATCGCAACTGCTAGTTTTCTGTCTGAAGTGTGTCCTCCACCGTGGTTTCTGTCAAAATTGCAGCCTGCCTCTTCCTTCGCCCTTTTCTTGTTCTTTGTCTTATGCCAGCCTTTGGCAATCGCCATAGTTCTTCCAACGGTGAAACAGTATGTGGGATCAAAACTTTGGGATCTGGGGATGGTAAAACTTGCAGTGGTCGAGTGCCATTTCTGTCATGCTCTGCTTCGGAAATTTCATCGGAATCAGTAGGCATCATTAGAACAAATGCAATCTAAAGCTGAATAATCACTCTGAGATATATTAGATGTGGCTTGAAGACGGTCTGTAACGTTCACATGCACTGTTCACGTACTTCTTTAGCGGGCCATACACACTGCGATCCAGAGGTTGCAGTGAGGTGAAAACTCAGCATCACAACTCCGTTCGCTTTCAAATAATTTAAATCGAAATGAAAATGAAATCGAAAGATGAGAGTCATGATTGTCGAAGAGCAGTGTGTAGGTTTTTCCTTAGTCGACTAAGTACAGGACGAAATGTTCAGCAAAGTGCATAAAATGCACTTCTTTCATCCATCCTGATGGATTGCAACATCCAGTGCTTCCTGTAGGTGCCCCATTGAGGAAGTGATCTCTGAAATTCACACGTGGAAAAATGAAGAGAGGAGGAATCTTGTTTCTTATAGCAGATACAGCAACATCCAACGTGACAAGAGTTCCTTTTTCTACAGATGTCATTTTGCCAATCTGTTTAAATTTCCTCCGAGCTACCACCCGATCTGGTTTTTGAACAGCTGATATCCCTGCCTTATCCATATTCCATATATCCGCAGGTCCGAAACTGTGTTTGTCGTAACACTGCGTCAAAAGTTTAAAAAATGCGGCAACGTTTGTTTCATTAAAGGAGGTCGCCCGGCTTAGACTCGTTGCTTCTGGCCTTCTAATGGATAAAGAAGAGTTTCTTTTTAGAAAAACGCTGAACCAGTCCTCGCCTGCTCGATGATTTTCTTCCCATGAAACAGGCACTTTCCTTTTTAATGAAATAACAAACTGGTACGCAAATTTCCGTACTTCTTTCGGACTAAGGCCAAAATAAACATCTGACGCTCGTTTTATATATTTTGAGAGATCTGCTTCCTCCTGAAAGCTGACATTTTTCGTGTTGTCAGATAGCTGAAAGTCAAAGGATAATCATAACCAGCTTTTTAAGCTTTTTGTCAAGTAGTAGCGTTGTAGCAGCGTTTTAGGGAACGCAAAGTTATCTCATACTTTATAGCAGCTTTTGAATAAGACAATTCTTTATGCAATATCGCTTTTACTGCTTCCACAATAACGACCCGCGGGGTTGAAGGTCGGTTTGTAGTCCTCTTTCTGTTTCTTACCATGGCTCTGAAAAAAATAGACTTTTATTAGACTTAATATGAAGGCATAGTATAGATTTCGCTTTTCGAATTCCACTAGATCACTTTTTGCTGGTGAATCCGTTTATTTAACCATTTTTTCAATGTTCTTCCTTATTTGAAGAATTTGTTTTAATACTTATCTAAGTGTCAAACATTCTTTAGATAACTTAAATCACCATTAATATTTAATCATACATTCCTTCGGTAGGTTCCAATTTATCCCATCTGAACTTCAAAACTAGCCCAAAGCTTCAGCTAACATGTTGGCTGCCATGAAATCACCGACTCTTCAAATTTGATTCATCGAAGTGTCATGTTCCTTTCATCTGTTTCTATTGCTTGACAAATATATGTCTTATTGATACATGGATGATAAATTGCGAAACTTGATTAATAAATTACAATCTCTGGATGAAATATGTTGACGGACGAGCTTTAGATTTCGTTAAGATAATTTGCCTGTCCCGTATTAATCGAATTCTAAATTAATTAATAGTAAGAAAATATGAAATATGAATACTTTTACGGAGGAATTATAAGATTGAATAGATTCGTAAAACGTAAGAAAAAGATTCTTGAACTTCTCACATATTGATTACTGCAAATTTTCTTCAAATAGTGTTTCAATGTGGTAGAAAATAGATCTTTAAAAATTATTAATACTTTTCTTCGTTTCTGCCATGTAATTAAACAAATAATATTAATTCATATTAATCTGAAATTATTTCTTTTATAAAATTAAATTCTGTAAGAGAACAGATTTATCAGTTTTATTTAAATATTTAACATAAAATAATCGAAATTTCTGCTTTTATCAAAATAAAATATAACTGCATAACTATTGAGCCGATGCCAAACAAAAGAACAATTTTTATTATAATGAAGCAGCGTTTGTATAATTTGGAAATATTATATTAAATTATTACTGGCTACATTTTCTAATTGCAGTAGTGTAATAATGTAATTCTTGACATAATTTTTCACCTATTTATGAAATATAAATAAGAAATATCCAAAACGTTCGGAATTTGAGAGAAATAATTTTAGTTAATTATATTAAATATAATATAACTTAAGAATTAAACTTTAAATATAATAAATAAAACTTCAGAAATATTTTGACTGGTACAGAAACATAATGGGATTTTTCTCAAAACTTTTACATGAAATTTTGCTATTTATAAAAAAAATATTTTCAAACAATAAAATTTAATGGAAAATATTTTGGAATAAATAACCACACTTTCAAACTTTTCAAATGACTTCTAATGAATTTCTTAATTTATTAAGCCAAAATACTTTTGATAGCAAGAAAAAATTAACTTTTATCATAAAATATTGCATTAATTATCAATAACGTTTATCCTTGAAAATTTTAATCAAACTGAAAAAAAAATATTTTAGATCCTTGAATCTTTAATCTTCAAAAATTTCTTTGTTTCCTTAATGTATTAATATGCTTAATGGAATTTACCACATTAATACAAATTCACGAATTATGACTAATAATTTTTATTTACTTTATATTTAAAATAGAAAAATTCAATAATTACACATTAATAAAAATTAAATTGTTAAATCTTCCCTCTAACTTTCCATAATTAAGTAATGATAACTTTATATTAAACTAGATGCCTTGGAGGCTTGCTGGTTATATTGAAAATTATGTCTATTAAAACACTCATGCAAAACTTTGATATTTATAATTCCTTCAAAAATGCTTTTTAAAAAGTAATAGACATAAAGGCTACGGCGTCTTAATAGCTTTACACTTATGTTATTTATTTTGTAGATGGAACTTCTTAATGACGTTAAGTCATGAAAAATGACATTAATCTATTTTTTAACTACACGCTGTCTTTCACGCTTCTATAACTTTGCTTAATTATTTCTCAAATAAGCCTCTTAGATAACAAATAGAATCATTCTTCAACTTTCAACAATAAGAGAAGATCACACAAATAATTATTTGATGAAACGATAAAAACTGTTTGAATTCCATTGTAATAAAGAAATACAATAAAGTAGATTATGTAAAAAATATTTTTATTGTGGGGAATTTTGCGATGTGCGAGGATAGAACCTGGGACCTTATGGTTCGCAGTCCAGTAACATGACCATGATACAAAAGCAATTGCTGAGGAAGCGTAGTTGTTAACTGGCTTATAAGCTTTCACCACATTATGTTATTTTTAAATTTATAAAAAAATATATGACAAATAAATTGTCATTGTTTATAAAGATATTTTTAAAAAATATTCTTGAAAAAAATAAACATTCTCAGATACAAAGAAGGAAAAACGTGGACATCTCGCTTATATTTTAATTAACTAAACATTGCTCCGAGATGGCATTCCTACTCACCAAAATTTATACATAATTTCGTAGCTCTAACTAAAAAAATGTTACCCTTAAGAGTTTTAGCACATATTTATGTCCCTTTATTATTGGTAGAAAAGAAATACTTGCATACATGAAGGCAGTCGAAACATTTGCGAAGTTATACATTTATTATCGCTTTGTCATATTCCAGACGACATTCAATTCATTAAAATTGGGATCAAGCTATAATTTTAAAAGCAAAGATAATTTCTGCAATTTCTGAATTCCATAAAAGTAGCTCAATAAAATAAAGGCTAGGATTAATACGTTAATAACACGTTGAAAATGTTAATTTCCATTTCTTTAAATGTGAATGTATTTTAATTATCTGTTGTGAAATGTATTGATACTTTGAAGAATTATTTGAAACTCCATATAACTAAATGAATGTTGTATTACAATCATTTTTCAAATACTAAAATATTTTCAAAAATTGTCCTTTAATGAAATAATTTTTGTAATAATTCCAAAAAAAAATTAATCCTTATTCTTAATAAATTTTCTATGTAGTCTTAGAATAAAGTTTCTTTATAAAATAAGTGAAGTTTAGTTAGCATATTTTTCAGTGCTTCTGAATTAAAGTTCCTTCTGAACAATAGATAAAAAATTTTATTTATTTGTAGTTAAAAGGAAAAAAAAGCATATTGAATGAAAAAGAAAATATTGAATATATATGTATTTTATATTGCAAATGCAGTTTCAGTTTGTCAGGCTTGTCAGAGAAGGATATTTTCTATAAAAATTTTTCAGTACATGTGACATGTAGAAATTAATGCCCACATTTCAAAAGAGTTTATATTATTAAAATAGTTAAAATGCTTAAACAAAATATTCATAATTTATATCTGCAGTAAAAAAACATAAAAACCATAATTTAAATTTCAGAAAATACAGAAAAAAATAACACTTTTTGATA
>JAPMOR010082700.1:22958-35115 GCA_026543865.1 Argiope aurantia | reverse complement strand
AAAGAACTAATAAAATAAAGACAATTATAATTAAAATTACAAATACATCCAACAGTTTGCTTAAATCAGTTTGCTGATTTATCTCTTAAAAAATAAAAATTATATATCATCGAGCATTGCAAATAATAGACACTCCAAGTTTCATGCGTCTCTAATTCCTAAACAGGCCTTTTGCTGAACCGTTCATCATCTAACGTAGAAAACAATAGCATACTATTATATATTAAAAGTTTACATTACGCATGAAATAATTGTAATATGTGAAACGAAATTTAAATCGTAAATCAAAGATGATAGTATAAAATAAAGAACTGCACAATCAAAAAGTTTTAATCTGGAGAAAATTAATTTATTGTAATGAAATCAAAACAAGAGTACCATAAAAGAAAAATAGCTTTTTATGCTATAATATCGGTAAATAAAATGAAAAAAAATACTCATCCCAAAAATAAAAGGAAATTTTCATCGCAAATGCTCTAGTTCATTACGATTTGCATGAAAAATGCAAATCACAATCTTGAAGAAATCAAAAGAAATGCATATATCACTAAAAGAAAATTGATGTGAGCAATACAATAGCAAAAGGTCATACTTCTCCTCGATTTAGAGAGAAAGTGAATTAGCGTATAGCGTATATAGAAAGCATACCAAATTATAAAATTTGCCGCTTGTTCAGTTACAAGGTTAAAGTTGGTAAAAGTGTCGGATGCATATGTAAAAGAAAGCGAAATAAATTTTAAAAAATAATAAGCTTAAATTTTATTACAAATGCTGCTCATAAAATATTATTTTTCTTAAATGACGAGAAGTAAATTGCTACAAGGCATTTGCAGTGAAATAAATTTATGCTTATTACACTTCATAAAGTAAACGCTGAAACAGAATCTGGTTGTAATAAGCTCGAAATATACAGGGTGTCTCAAAAACCTTAACCGTGGCATTTATTCCTTAATATTGATCATAGATATATACTGTAAATTACAAAGTTGTGTGAAAAAGGTTCAAAATGTTACGAAATCGATTAAAATTTTTCGGGATTAAACTTTAAAAATTACAAAATTTAAATTTTTATACGGATCCCGTACAAAAAAATTCCAAGTGAGTAAACTATGCCTCATACTTTTATAAGGTTATGTACAAAATTTCAGAATTTTATAATGAAAATTCTGAAAGTTACGTTAAAACTAAGTTGGTGAAGGGTCAATCACAAATTTAAATGCAAATGTTTACAGCTTCAATGCAGATGACGCGACGCAGGAATACATCATAAGGAAATAAAATAGGCTTCATATCTATAGTTTTAGATACAAATGTTAAAATCTATGCTTCCTGAAAAAGATTTTAAAATTTTATATCATGAATTACAGAATATAACTTAAAAATAGCACAGTCAATGAACTTGTAAAAAAAAAAACTTATTTAATTTTTCCTTTAAGTAATCTTTCCTTTAAGTTATTATTTTACAAATTTTTAATATTTTTGAATCAATAAATAGCAAAATTATTATTTATTTATTTATTCAATCATTTCTTTCTTTGTTATTTTGTGTACGACCCCTAAAACACGAACATAAGACATGATTTTTCATCTTTGCGAACTCATATCCAGCCATCGAAAAGTGGTTTAATTCAGCGTTTATTTAGTTTCATATCTTTGAGACTTTTTGTCATAAATTGCTGAAATTTTACACATGACCTTATTAGAGGATGGGGTACATTTTACTCACTGGAAATGTTTTTGTACGGGTCCGTATATAAATTTTTTTTGAAGTTTTTTCCCCTGAAAATTTTAATCGTTTCATAACATTTCACATCTTTTTTTTATGCAACTTTGTAATTTACAGTATATGTCTATAATCAATATTTAAGGAATAAAAGCCGCAGTCAAGGTTTTTGAGACACCCTGCATATGTACAATTTAGTTATGAATAAAATTCACAATTCAAAAATTAAATACAATCTTCAATAGAGTGTCTTCGTTGAATTCTATTCGATAGAAAAATATTTTTTTCAAAGAATCAAATATGTGTGTGTTTTGTTTTTAATTTCCTACAACAAATCCTCCATTTTTTTGTCCTACAAACATAGAAAATTTTTTAAATATTGAAATAATTTTAAATTTATTTTAATAATTTAATTTATTATTTTATTTTTCACAAATTTTAAATTCATTTCAACTAACATATATCTTCGTTTGTCTTAGGTTTTTCGATTTATATTCTCTTGTACTTGAATTCTTTATCAGAAATGCTTAGAAATTAAAAATATTGAAATAAGATTTAAATTTAAATTTAGATTCAAGTTTGAATAAAAAATTGATAATTAAATCAATTCAAACTTATATCAACAAAAAAGATTTAGAAAACATGTACATTCTTAGTGTTTAACATATTTATACTTAATAGTCAATATTTTTGTTCAACAAAGGATATACTTTGACTTTCACAAACCTGTTTTCATTGTTCCCTCAAAACTACGTCATTATCAAATGATGAAAATAAATAATTCATACAGATGTAAAAGAATGTTTCTAAGTACGAGCTTTATTTCTGAATAATAAAAATTTACTGACAAAGCAAACTTTAAATATTTGCCCATATCTATAGAAAGAATTTCGCTTTTATCAAGAAATGCAAATGGTAGTTTTTAGAACAATAAAAAAAGTTTATTTCCTGCAATACATTTATCGCAGAAAGCAGTATTTTCTGGAAAACATAACGTCTAGAATAGACTGTTCCAATTTTTCGACAATCAAGGTTATCTGTTTTGCATTTTCTTGCATTTTTATTTAAGTAGGAGGATTGAAAACATTTGAATAAAGGCTTATTTATTCCTAAAAAACAAACCTTTTTGAAAAACAGGGACTGATTCATTTAAATGAAAAGGGCAATATAACGGAAACCTTATTCGTATGAATTCAAATGTAATATAAGAGTACATATTTCATCCTAAATATTTAATATTCATACAGCAGATAAGTTTCTGATTTCTGATATTTACAAAGAGAAACTTAATGGCTTTGCTTTTATTGCTTCTTAAAATTTAGTATTGTGTAAAAACCATATCGATAAATCTAAGTGACTACAGAATTATTGTTATATAAAAAGATGCTTGTAACATAACGCAGAAATTACTTCAAAATTTTCAAGAAAAATTTACAAATGATTGCCCATATCTATAGAAAGAATTTCGCTTTTATCAGGAAATGCAAATGGTACTTTTTAGAACAATAAAATATGCCCTAAAAAAAGAAGAAAAAATGTGTATTTTAAAATGTTTCATTTTTATAGATCATTTTGGTACATTTGAGAGCTGGTTTAGTCTCCTACTATCAAAGTGAAAAATGAAATGCTTAAAGAAATATATACTTTTATAAGATAGTTTTTTTTTCATACGTAAATTCCGCGAATGTTTTTGCATTGATTTCATGTTTCTACAAAGTCTTATTATCTTTTTAATGGATAATAGTAGTTGAACTCAGAAATATTATAAACCACTATTGTCTTTTGGAAATGCCTCAATTAGTTTTTTAATTTGCATGTTCTATATGAATTTTCATACATAGATCCTTATACTACTTTTCCTTTGATTTTTAGGCTTTCAGACTGATTAAAACTAGTTTGTTTTAATTAAGGTTTCTAAAACCATTATTTTCATAATTCGTGCAGCAATTTGACACCGATAAAAAAAAGGACACTAGAAGAAACATTAAAAATATCTACCAGGAATTCTTGACAGATATTTTTAATTTTAAAAATTGGAAATAACAAAACAAAAGTTATTTTAATATGTCTTTCTATTTACACAAATCATTGTTTAATTTTTCTGATAACTTGATCACTTTTATTAAAAATAGAAATAGTTATGTAAAAAATTATTATTAATATATATCCATATTATTTAGCTTTAATTTTTACTTATGTGTTGCTAGTTTAATGTGCAAGCTTACATTTATATTTTTAGTTCAGATAGACAAAAAATGGAAATGACAAATGTTTATTGAAAAGTACCATATGTTGCTTGATTTGATTTTTTAAAAAGACATTTTACATTGCTGAATATTTGAGAAATAATAATACGTTATTTTAAATTAATAGCCTCTTCTGTGTTACGTATATATCCAGTTAATAGAAACATTATTTAAACATAATTTACTATTTCCTGTAAGGAATGATGTGTTATGGTTAAAATATACAAAATCTGGAAATTTACTTTTAAATTTAATTTTGGAACTATTCACCATTCTAATGTTAAGAAATAAATATATCAGCATTTTATACACATCATTTTTTCATCTCTTAACTAAAATTGACTTAAACTTCAGAAATAATTTGGTATTTCATGCTTTTCAATTTAGGATATATTTGTAGTTTCGTAAGTCAAAACAATCAAATTGCAGCTACAAATTACCTAAAAGTAATCCTAAAAGACAAGTGTAAGTAAGATATTTAGGCTAAGTCTGACGTCAGTCATTTTTATAAACATATCGTCCCTTTTTATCATCTGTATTGAGGAAATGGAATGTTCACTTGAGCTGTCAATCGCTTTATGTTTGGTTGCTCCAACATAGCATTATCTTGACAGCGGACTAGCGCATTTTAACCTCAGAGACAAGATGTAATTTTATAATGGATTTTCTCCTACATCACTATTATTGCTATTTCTAAATAATTTTCGGTACGATTTGCTTAATTATCAGGTCAATTCTCTTTATTATCATATTAAAAGTTTGGGAATGTTCTACCAAGAGCTTCCGAGTATTCATCCTGATAATGATATCCCCAGTTATATCAAACATCTGATTTTTGTTTCAATAAATTTCTTCAAGCTCAAATCTTAAAAAATTCAAGTGTTTAATCACAAATCAAATGTTTAAAATACATCGAAACATCAAAAACAGCATTTTCTGTTGGTGTATTTTCACAAATATTCCTTCTCATTAACTAAGTATTTTGAATTAATCATGTCTTTTTTACTTTATATAATTTTATTTTTATTTTCTTATAAACTTTTTATAATTATTTTATTTTTATTATTCACTTATTTTAAAGAAAATCTTCCAAAATTTTTTTAACTACTTAAAACTATTGTCGAGTTTCTAAACTTTTTAAATAAATATATTTCAATTTCAATTTTCTTCAGAAGCAGTGATGCCTGCAGTTGAAGAACCAGTGTATACGAAAACTAACCCATAATCTAACGCCTATTATTCATTTGTCATTTTTGAAACTTTGTTTTCAGAGAAAAACCATAGAAACAAATAAATAACATCTTAATTATTTTTTGAAATTTTATTTCAACAGCAGTATATTATCAAGCAGTATATCTCTGCAATCTTTCGAATGTTTTAAAATATTCATTATTAATAACATGAGTTTAAATAAATATAAATAATAGTTTACCTAATACCATATTCACTTAGCAGCCGTAATAGATTTTGGAATACGACATTATAGAATAATAAATAAATTCATACAGCGAGAGTTCAACATATTGAACAACATTATGAATCATATTGTTTACTAAAAAATATTATTCGTATTGTACGATACAAGATTTTGGAATCCTATAAATAATTTTCATCCAATTACGAATTAAACCATTATAAAAAATAATTGATTATTAGTTAAGAATAACAAAAAATGATCGTAATAATAATAATACCAAACTCAACATTTTCATCGAATTTATCAAGGTGGACATTTTAATAATTTAACTATTTAATTTTCTTTTTACTTCAAATATTTACTTCAGCTAAAATCGAACTTTTCAAATTGAATTGTCAGGAAATAAATTCTATACTATTACTAACCTTATCTAACCGCACCTAAATCGAAACCCAGACTACTTTATCCCATCCACAATTGCCCTACGCACATAAATCATTGTATAATAACGGCCGGTAACCTCTCTCAACCAAATAAGACGGAACAAGAGATGCATGCCGATTATTATACAAATTCTTTACTAAGTATTTTTTATACATTCTCTCCTCTACTGCTTTCAGGCGGCACGAATATTCTCGACGACAAACAACACACCCTGAATTCCGCAAATAGCTAGAAAGAAATCTTCGAAGCATCAACCTATAAAAGCCAAACGTGAGATACAGCATATCATCATTTGGCGAAGTGCCTTCTCTACCTAATGGATTACCTGAGCAAAGCATCAATACTGGTAAGTGAATGAAATTTACTATTACAGGATAAGAATTACTTTCTTGTTCTTACACACAAGATTTAAAAAAACCATAAGCATTTTCTTTAACACGCTAAATTTAATAACCAATTCAGCTAGGAAAGACTTACAGGATGTTTCTAAAGGTTGTTTACTTTAGATAATCAGTTTTATCACCTAGATATACGAAATTTAACACACTCTTTTTATGCTAATTCTTTTTTGATGGTACATCTCAACTTAGTTATTATGCCTATTGTTAAAATTTGAAACATATTCTTATATACTTACTAATTTCATAAAATAGCTATTTTCATAACTAGTTTAAGAATATTTGGTGTAAATTTAATTTAAAGATTCCTCTTATTTCTTTGAAAAATAATGTCATCAGTTCTCTGACCTGAATTTGTTACATTAATGCGCCATTTTTATTTATATTTCTAAAGGATTTCATATTTCTAAAGGATATTTAGAATTAATTCTCAGGGAGTTTTTTTTCGTTTGTAGGAAATATACCCACATTTATTTGTTTATTCATATAACATTATTCTTATTTATATATTATTATTTTATTTTGCTTTGTTGTTGAGTTTTCATGGTCATTTAAAAACGATATGAAAACTTTATTTTTAACATTTGATAAATTAAAGAAGAATAAATTCGGATTTACTCTATAGAAGCATTAGAGCAAAGATAAAATACAGTAGTAACTATTTAGCAAGAGTTATAATATAAATAAATAAATATTATAAAAAGCAAATGCACTTCAATTTTATTTTAGTGCATATTTAAAGAACAATTTTATTTTGTATGTTTTTAAACATCGAATTTGTTCATAAAAGGTTGTTCAAAATAGAGAGACTCTACAACACAAATACATTAATATGAAATCTCTTTTAATAATAGATATGTTATAAAAGACATTTCTAGGTAACTCCAAACTTAGATACTTCTTGGCTTACACAGAAATTGTTCTCACGTATTCTAGAATTTTCTTTCTAATATTTAACAGAAATTGAAATAATCATTCTGCAAGTATTATAAACCTGCAAACAAAATTGTTTGGTTCATAGTTGATGCATGATAATTCATTTCTAGATTAATTATTCCAGCTTAAATTGATTCAAAAATAAAAATATAAAATATTTCTTTTATAAGCCTTATATTATTTTTCACAAAATATAAGGAGTCATTGAAAAATATTTGAGTCTTAAAAATTAATTAAAGTCAGTGTAATTTATATAGGAGAAGAATTTTTTCACATTTCTTATTATTGTTTTATTATCCATTATATAGAAAACAATTTTTCAACAATATAATATGAAAGAATAGAAATATTGCACTAAAAATAAAAAATAGGTTTTCTACAATATATACCTTTAGAAGCAATATCTTTCCACAGACAGTTTTTATAACATCCTTTTTTCCAATTATGGAATGAAAATGTTTTTCAGAAAACATAAAAATTGTTCTGAGATAAAATTTCTTATTTCTATCAAGTTTTAATCAGATAAAGTTTGCAATGATTTGTTGTTTGAGAGTATACTTTTTCAATTTAAAGATTTAAACAGTGTGCAAAAATTTTCCAAATTCTAGTAAGTTAAGTGATTATAAATTATAAAATAAATTCAAAATATAATAAATATTGGATAAATCCTAACGTTTTTAATAACGAAAATCTCATTAAATTTATTTCAATAAATTCCATGCAAATTTACTTCTAAAAGAAGAGCTTGAAATTTATTGATATTATTATTTTTATTCTATTTGTAATAAATGTATAATAATTTATTTGAAATTTCAGATACTAAATTTAAATGAAAAGCTATTATGTAATGTATGAGTATTTTAAAATACTTTTAAGCATATTATAAAGATTAATTAAAGAAACAAGTCTAGTTTATAACAACCACAAATCACAAATAATTCGTAAATCTCATTGTTTTCAACATGAAATTTAATCATTAGAAATAAGATATTTTATTGAATTTCATATAAATTTACTGCTAATAGAAGACCTTTCAATTTATTGATATGTACTTTTGTTATTTTGTATTTTATGTACAGACTATGTAGAATTATATTCACAGCATTAGACAGCAGAAGTATAGATTTAATGTAATAATTCAATATTATAACAATTTGTATTATATAATGACATTTTTGTAAAAGTAATTGTAACTAATTACTATGAAAATTCTTGAAATGCGACGATAGATAATTGAAATCTTGATCTAAACGAATTGAAATCTTAAAAAGTTTATTTTTAAAACATTTACTTTTTTCACTTACTCTAATTAGAAAAATAGATTTAAAAAAGATAAAGAACAGACGACATTTTTTTGTTTCTTTTTTAATATAACTATTCCCGATTAATTCACTTAACTTCGCTACGCTTAATTAGGAAACAAACTTACGTTCTGCATTTATTTTTAAATTTAAAATAAAGAAAGAAAAAACTTATTCCTTTCCAAGAAAAACATAGGAATCCCTTTTAATTAAGATTTCCTCGATCTTAATTGGACTCTATACATTTTAAATTGGGAAATAAAGGAAAATAATGATCTTTGAAATGCTATTAGAGAGAAAGATTAGAACACAATCTATGAATGCGTGTCCGCTTGCACGATTTAAAAATATTTACCGTTATTTAGAATTGCCAATTAATTGCAAAACAGAGTTGTATTCTCACTAATGGAGTACTAAGCTTTAAACTATCTTTATAAATTGAACATCCATTATAAATAATCATAATGGAACACTTCCATGGAGAATTCTTTTGCTAAGATTTCAGTTTATTTATTCATTTTTTCGTTCGAGCGAATGATTACGGGTGTTGCGTAAAGTATTGGAGAAACATCTCGTTTAGCGTGACATTCTATCCTTTTGTTGTCTGTGAAATTTATAAAGAACGCGTTACGCTAGAAGAAATCATCGCACAGGACGAATATCATATTAGTGTTTCACGATCTAAATTCCCAGAATTTGTTGAAAGTAAAAATGTTTGTGAGTGATTTGCTTATACTTATATTTTCTTAAATATCCGTGGACAAGAAATATATCATGCTGATTTCTTCTTTCTTTACTGACATCAATAGGAAACGCAGAATATATAAATGGGTTACAAATATACAGGAATTGATTTAGAGCTTTATTTAATTTTTAGAAGCCTTTTTTCACCATATTATTCAGTTTTGTTTCTCTAACAAAATTATGGTGAAAAAGAATGTTTTAATAAACAAAAATTTAGAACTCATTGTTAAAATGTTTCTACTCGTTTCATTTAACTACTTATAATTTAATTCTTTTCATTTTGCTTGCCATTCATTTAATTCATCATTCAAAATTATTTAGCAAATGAAAAATTCAAAAAGTTTATATTATGTCCTAGGATATGAAATTAGTCATTTCATTCAATTAAAATGAAAAGTAATTTGAGACATTAAAGATACGGAGCATGGAAATTTAGAATAATTACCAAAAGGCGCAGAAATAAAGTAAAATTCTGCACGTAAAAACTTCAAAAAGTTTAGCTTTTATCCTAGAATATGAAATTAGTCATTTAATTCAACTAAAATGAAAAGTAATTTGAGATATTAATGATAAGGGGCGTGGAAATTTATAATAATTACCAATAAGTAGGAGTAATAAAGTAAAATTCTGCTCGTATAACCAGTTATGCCCTGTTTTACTTACATCACTGAAATTAAAATACAAAATAATTGTAAAATGAAATAAAATTCTTTTTCATAAAATGCATTAAAACTAATTAATTTGTGACTTTATTTTTGAAACCGATTCATTATATGATAAACATTTAATAACATTTTAACCTTTGAAGCACTAAAACGGGTTCGATTTGATTCCATTTTGGATTTATAATTCCTTATTCCATATTATTTCCAAAACTATTAATCAAAAATTTGGAAGAAATACATATTAATACATTTCAGAAATTCAATTATGTGATAATTTTTCACGGCAGTGACTGAATGAAAACATTTTGTCAATCAATTTTCCTTTGTTTGTTCTTAATATTAAATTTATGTAAAAAAAAAGATTTTACATAAACATGAATTATGCTTTTATACAAAATCCTCCTTTTAAGAGGAATTTAAAACTAAAGAATACATAATTAAACATCCAGATCTTATAGGGGAACTGATAGCAAGGCTTCAACAACGATGTGCGCTAAGGGTCTATAAATTTCCCTAACATAAAATAGCACCATTCTACGCGGAAGCTCTTAACTAGTTTAATTATGAGAGCCTAATATTCTGACATTAACTTCTAGACTTTTGGCGTAGAGTGTATCTGATTGGCTGAAACACTCAAAAGCTTTCAACTTTTCTTTTTGCTAAGAGGCTTTAATTAAAAATTCAATAAGATCATTATTATGTCTAGTTAGAATTAAAATTTATCGACGCGTTTTATTGACGGATGTATAAGAGATAATTGAACTGTACAGGAAAATACTTTTATGTGGACTTTAGATACCAAATAATAAATAAAATGCATTTAAATAATTCAGATGCATTTTAGCATTGATGCATCTAATTAAATTGGTATTAATTCTATTAGCAATTAAATACATTATTATCATTATCTGGAGACGCAAAAGAAATTTTCTATTTCATTTTCGGATTTTAATCTGGCATTATTGTATCAGCAAATTTTTAAACCATTTTATAAATTATGTGCTATCTGATCATGACTTAATGCCAATTTTTAATATATTATGTTTTTTAATATATTTAATTTTACAATGTTTATATTTCCTATTGAAACAACTATTTGACTGAAAAAAATAAATTAAAGTCAATGAAATTATTTCTAAGACTGATTGGCTGAAACACTCAATAGTCAATCAGTCTTAGTCAATAGTCAATAGTTCTTATAGTCAATCTTATTCAGTATATTTTTAATACGATACCATTAAAAATGTTAAAACAAAAGAAAGCTCCACTTTCGTGCAGCTAAAACTGAATAATCTTTGAAACATAGAATTTCATTACTTTCAATAAATCAATGATAATTTCGAGCAAGTACCGTCCGATGATTGATTAATCATTTTCAAGGACACCTAAACATGTCAAATATTTTAAATTATTGATAAGTAAAGCTTCATACTCAATTAAAGAAGTACAATATAGTAACATTTTTTTTTGCATAAAATATTAATGTGTCAAATATGTGTGACTATAATTATATTGAGACAGGGATAATTGGGCCAGAACTAAGATTTAGCAATTTTTAAACAGCCTTTTATTATTGTAACAAAAAAACACTATATATTAATTACTTCATTTAAATCATTTCTCCGATTGAGCCTGATTGATACGTTATAATATAATAATAAATTATTGGACCTCCTTTAGAGTGGATATCCTATTTAGTGATGCCTTTGACACCAGGAATGAATTACAAAATTTTCGATAGTTAGTACTGAAGGGAAAGCAAAAAAAAAAAATGCAATTCATATCAATCAAAAGACGATTGGTTAATATACAAGAATCAGAAAATCGACTATGTGTTTTAAAAGTCTTTTTTTAAATGAATGAAATGACGATTTCACATAGAATTACAATTTTAGTAATAACAGCGTATACATAATTTCATCCTTTTAATTTATTTTTTAATTGCATGCATTTAAAAAACAAAATTCAATAGATAATAACTCCTTTAAAACATTAGGCACTAAATTTGATAAGAATCTACATCCTAGATGCTAAACCTGTGTGCAGAATTTTATATATATATATTTTTTTTATTTTTTTGTTACTATCCTATTTTCTTGTACCCGTACAGCCGAACAAGCATCATTCAAAATTGATTTCGTTTATAATTTCATAGACCTTAAATACATAATTTCATAGATTTTAATGGATTTCGCTTACAATTTCATAGACCTTAAATACATAATTTCATACATCATAATGGATTTCGCTTAAAATTTCATAGATCTTAAATACATAATTTCA
>JAPMOR010082700.1:0-19278 GCA_026543865.1 Argiope aurantia | reverse complement strand
AAATGCCGTTGGGAATTCACAAAATGTTGAAAATATTCAATCAGCAACAGTTTTATCAAACCGTAAGAAGGGAAAGAAAGGAAAACCCCCACATAAATTGAACACAGATCAACAAGACTCAAGAATCACAAATCCAGAAGGAACTTTTGACGTTAGTGAAGATGTGATTAATAGTCAACAGCAATATTCGAATCTAGAATTTGACCCAATCAAACCTTTACAAGTTCCACAGAAAGAAACTATTGTAAAACCAATTGAAGACTCAAAAGAGGTCTTTAGAAACAAGGTAGAAACTCCGTTTATCTCAACCCGCCAAAGAGGGAACAGAAATACGAGAAGGCCTTTCAATCAATATAATCACTCAAGACAAATAGGTATTCGAGCAAACCCAGCTCAATTAACATCTCTTGTTTCTGACACACAGCATTTAAGTGGATTTGAAGATTCTTTGAAAGAACTACCTTTAGAGACTCCCCATTTCGTATCAAGTAAGCCTCCCAAGCGGATAACAGGACACGTTGAGGAATCCTTCGGTGAAAGAAGTAATATTCCATTTCATTCATACAGACAACGAGGTTTCAAAAATACCAGAAGACCTTCACATAAAAATAGAATTCCAACCACTCAAAGACAAAGAGAGATAACTCAAAAACATCATGTTTCACAAACCATTGATTATGAAGAAAGGGTCTCTTATCCCATTTCTAATCTGGCCAATCAATTTGTTCCTTTTAGGCCTCCCCAATTCCCTATTAATATCCCATCCCAAAGTTTTAATGAACGTGACACACCCTTTGAACACATTGAAATGTTCAATTCAAAAGAATCTATATCGAGAAAAAGGACTTCTAGTAAATCCAATTATGAAAATCAGAATGGTTCCCATCGTAACCCATACGTCACGAACTTTGAAAAACCTGAAATAATTTTGCCATCTCGAGATTTTACACAATTTACTCCTTCACAAAATGATCATCGACCTTATCTACATCATATTAACTATCCAAAGCCTGAAAGTGAAGGGTATGAAATGTATTCAGCTCCACCAAGCAGAATTTCTTATAATTCACAGCATATTGGAAGAACTGTAGAAACTCTTTTGCAGTCGAATAATTCAGACTTTCAACAATCATATGATAGAGCACAAAATATGCTTAAACGTTTTAACGAGACGAAAACTACACCAATCCTCCATAGAATTAAACCTTCTGGAAAATATAAAGAAATTACTATTCTACAAGAAACGATTTCAAAAGAAGGTTCAGAAAACATAGAAAAGGACTATGAACCAACTTCAGAAGTGCTCCATAGTTCAGTTGAAGAGCACAAACCATTCATTTCTACTGATTCTCCACCTTTTTCAGAAAATTATCCTGCAACAAATGAACCAGACAATTCTAAAGGAATTAGTGCAGAGGTGGCTAGTGGTGTGCCAACTGAAATTACTCCACATTATCAGCACGATTTTAGTTTGGAAAGAATACACCCAGATTTCAAACTCGTCCCAACATCTTTACCTGAAGGGGAAGTATCAGAATCTCTTTCTTATGAAACCAGTTATAGCTTGGAATCAAATGTCGATGATCATTCTAATTCATATGATTTATCGAGTTTCCCAGAAAGTACCCGAAATTTATCCAATTCTTCACATCTTGAAAATTTTGATTCCCAATTAACTGAAGGAGCTACTTCTACTCTGGCAACAAAATTTCTATCAAATTCTTTGCCAGCTGCAAATGATTTGTATATAACTACAGAACCTTCAGAACAACAGCCAGACTTAAAGCGAGGAATAGAGAAAAGTTTTCAATCGTCTGCCCAAACTTTTGATGAAGTGATAAAAGATAATTCTAATGGAACAAATAAATCTCTTACTTACCATCCAAGTATCAAACAAAATTCTCCCAATCAAGCTTATACTTCCGTTTCCTTTAAATACCCATACTTTTCCAAAGACGACCAGAAAGATTCTTTAATCCCTCTGAAATCTCTCATATCTTCACCTTTATCAACCATTTTTGATACTTCCAGTGAAAATGGCCAATATTATCATTACATTATGAATTTAGGACAAAAGCCTCTTACAAGTAAAGGAATAGCAAAAACAGAAGTATATTCCAGTGGTAATGCCTTGTATACTATATTGCATGAAGACGAATTTAATTCTCCATTATCACCCTTTGGATATGGACCTTTTGCAACGAAAAGCGGCAACGAAAGTTCAGATAAACCAATGGTCTCTGAGCATATTGAACAGAACGTAATCAATAATCTTAAATCAACCAATGACAGTAATTCTCATTTTCCTTCAGAAGGAAATTTAATCAGTAGCTCTCTAAGTTCTCAAAAATCGTCCAATGAAACAGATAAGAGCTTAAGTGAAGCAAACAGCACATTTAATCAAGAAAATAAGATCTCTTTAATTGATTCATTGATTGAAGTGACTACACAGTCTATTCTAACAGAATTCCTAACTTCTAACTTAAAATCCGAAATAAATACTACGCCATCTTCCTTAGAAGATATTTTCAATAATGAATCTACTTATCAAACTGGACGACAGGAACCATCCTCAACTCTGTCTTTTCTTACAAATAATTTGGAGACGAGTTCAAATATAAATGAGTCTTCGACTCCGAATTCAGTGACAGAAATACCTGCAGTAACAACCTTTGCCTTGGATATTTTTGGCAATTACTCTTTTCAAAACCGATCTTCGTTTATGAAACATTCTCAAAACACAGAAACAACTCAAACATTTGTAGATACTGATAATGCATTATCTTTCGTAACTGTAACTGAGACGCCTTCAGATATACCTTCTACAATTGATTATTTAGGTCATCTGGATCAGAAAATTCTTCAAAGAATATATTTACTTGCTAAAAGAAATAAATCAGTATCTTTCGGAAATATTTCTTATAAATTAGATATAAGCAAACTCTTAAATTTATTGAATGAAAATACAGCAGCATTGCACCTGACAGCAGAAAGCAGACATGAAACAACTCCAGCGTCGATTTTCTTTGATGGTTTTCCGGAAACTTCGACATCTACCACAGTTACCACCGAGAATTCAAGAATCTTCACACCTCTATATTCAAATGATAATATTGAGGATATTAGAAAAAATGTAGAAGGCGTAAATACATTGCCAGTAACTAATTTATATATTGTTGATGAAGGCATGGGCATAAAAAGAACTATACCAATAACCGAATCAACTACCACTCTACCAATGATAAAAAGTTCACCTACGAAAAATTTCCAACCGTCTTATAACTCTCCTGAAGTCAAAAAAATGGATAAAGTAATTTCATCAGATTTGTCAGAGGTTACCGAACCCACAAATATTAATAAAGATATTTCTAAAGGCCAGTCATCACATCCAGTATTGGAACTGGTGATTAAAAATTCAAGTGTTGATGATTTCATTTCCAAAATTAATCGTGTACCGGTTATAATAAGAGTTTTTAATCCAATATCTCAATCATATCATTCAGTTCTAATAACACCTGATGGAAAAATTGGCACAGAAACGAATTTTATGAAAACTGATATCCCTGGTAATATTTCACTTTCTGATGAATACAATGATGATAAATCTAATACATCTAATCCAGAAATCATTAAAGACGATGAGAAACTAATACCTGATTCTGGAGAAAGAACCTCAGATTTGGAGGAAATTATAAACACCGAAGTATATTTCGATCCAGTTTTACCAAATGAATCATATTCAGACAATACTCCAAGTATTATCTCAAATGAAAACGAAGATGTTTTTCCAGGTTCTGTCACTCCCTCACAGCCAGAAAGAAAACTGATAAGCATAGAAGAGCTAAAAGAACTACTCATGAAAAGTGTTGAACAAAGTGTGAATCTACCAAGTCCTTCAACAGACTACGACAACGCAGAATCGGTTAAAGACATTCCAATTATGGAAGACGAACAAAGAATCCACGAAATTTTTCCAAAGTTAGCGAAGCAATCATCATTTCCCATAGAAATGAATGACATTTCTCCTGAAGATATATCCATATCAATTTCCGAATCTGTCGTTATTAATCCTGATCCTCAGAGTGATATTAACATAGAGACGGAAGGTAAAGATTACATTAAAAACAAGGAAGTATCATCGGTAAAATCTGAGCCTCAAGATGAAGAAATAAGTATGCCAATCATACAAAATGCAGATGATCCAATTAAGATGGTTCTCAGCATAATGGAAACATATAAACCTCCAAAAGAAGCAACTATGTGGAATGATGAAGCGTCACCCTCTGGAGAATCACAGCACACAGATTTTCCTGCAACAAATCAACAATCGCATAATAACAAGGGAACCCACAATGAAGAAAAACCTTTAGTTAAGCCTATACTAAGGAAATTTTCAAGGGATTCTGAATCATTTGATGTGAAAGAATTTCCGTTGTCCAAACAGAATTCTGAAAAAAACGATGAAACATCTTTCATAGTGCCTTTGCAAATGGAATCATCTGGTAATCCCAAAGATCAAAATAATGATAAATCATTACATTTAATCCCAATATATTTTGATACCGATGAATATGAAACTCCAGCTGAAAGTCAAATGGTCTATGAATTTCAGAAAACCAATGGCGATCTGAAAAGGATTTATTCATTCTCAAAGTCATATAATAATGGATTACGTATACCCAATCATTCCTCAATGATGGTAGATAAAATCTCTTATATGCCTGATCATAAACAAATCCCATATATTGAAAGAAGTAGCAATACCAATCTGCATCATAACGAAGAATTTAATTACGCTGCTAAAATTCATCCTGTTCAAGACCATGGCACATATCTTCAGTATTCCCATATTAGTTCTTTACATGGAAAGCCCGCCCTTATTTCTATGAGAAACTATTATCCACAATATGTCAAGACATCTGCTGAAAACAATAGAAACCCTATTGGTTTTCCTCATTCTGGTAAATCAGATTTTTCATCTGACATTTTGGCTGAAGGCAGCGATAATATTCAAATGTTCGATAAGAGAGACATGAAAGAAGTTGAAGAAAAAGACTCCCAGCTTTTCAACTATGATTATTTAAATCAACTTCAAGAATCTGGTGTATCACCCGAAATTCTAATTGAAGAAGCGTCGAATAATTATCAACAAATGATTGATATTAACACAGATGACACAGCAGATGTTTCAATGCATCAACATCCTCTCAGAGATAATACTCAGCATTCTGACAGAAGCTTATCAATGCAAACTTCATCTCGGAGCGATGATAAAAATGATTACCATACCGCAATTTCTGGAACTGACAGATATAAAAATAGCTCTGAAAAAATTGGAAAGTCCTATCATAGAACTCTACCACAGTACATAGTTCCAGAAATAACAGCAATAGATTCAATTGAGGATAGCAAGAAGATCGGTAATCAAATATCAGATGACACTACCGACAAAAAGGAATACAGCACCTCAGATATTCAAAAGATAAATAATAAAGGCCTGCCTGAACGAACGACCTCTGATGCTCAAAAAAATTCAAAGACCTTGGATGACAGAGAATCAACAGTTAAATATGTGAAAGCGATCCCTTATGTTGAACCAAAACGAGAAACGCATACAATAACGAATTCTGAGAAATCTACATTGGATCAGTTTCTTTTATTGGATGAACCAGAATCAATAGTTGGAAAACCAAACAATCAAGCAGAAAAAAATAATGTAAAAACAGATATCGATAGAAAGCCGGAAATTGAAAGGCCGCCAAATGATGACAGGAATTATTTATATCCAATTTTCAAATCAGATAGGTCAAAATATGAAAGAAGTTTATCTGACTAAAGATACGTGAGTCTTACCATTTTTAATCGTAAAAGATATCTATGATTTGTTGTTACGTATTTTGTTTGTTACGTAATAACCTCTCTATATAAACATGTACTTGTATATACAAATAGTTTTATTTTATATAAAAGGAACTAAAATCAATTTGCCAAAGTATATAGAGTTTTGAAAATTTGATCAAAATTTTACATAACTCTATGAAAAATGCAATCTAAGATTTATTTATGCTATTTATTTCAAATATGTATCAATATCTTCATTTTTTTATGTAAAGCACATTTTATCTGTATGTAAATATTGCTTAGCTTAAAATAAAGAAAAGAAACGTGATATTTTTCTACTTTTTTGTGCCTCTAATTTCTTAAAATAATACTAAAAAACAGAAGTTATTTGTTACATTCAAATGAAATATAGGCATTCAATTTTGTTGGTATAATGATATTTCAATCATATCAGTAAGTTTTATTTAAAAAAATCTATCAGTGTAAAATTGAAATTTCTGCAGTTCTTTTTTATTAACAAGTTATTCTTTATACTTGATAAGTCCTCTTAATAATAATCTCAGATTTAAAACTATAGTTTTTCAGCTTCATAGAGCGAACAAAAAATCTTATGAAACCCTGCATATGTAACATGATCTCCGTGATACATTTTGCTACTAAGAAAAGTTGATGGAATTAATCAAATTTAATGTATTGTTATTATAAATGCCTTTTTCTCTATAAAATTTTTTATATTGTTAATTCGTATATTTAATAATATTTATTTATTACCTCAATTCATGATTATTTATTATCTCAATTCATTATTATTTATTTATTACCTCATAATATTTATTAACCTCAATTTCATTACTTTCAGACCATTATAATCGGACCGTAATAAATCATAAAAATTTCCTTAAAATTATTTCAAACTGGATTCTACCTATCACACAAACGACAAATAAATATAAGCATTAGAGACAAACTGTATGAATGAAGATTCTAATATTTTAAATGATATTAGCCTTTTCTTTAAAACAATTATCATTAATCTTTCTGAAAAATTGATTTTTAATCATAAAGATGGCATTCTTTTCCAACGAACAAAATAGTTCAAAATGTCTTTAACCAATAAATTAATTTATAATCTTAGCAACGCATTCTTAACTCTAGAAATATAGTCTATTATTTTAAATCTATAATTACAATCCGAAGTTCTTACTGAATTTATCTAAAATTGAAAGTATACATATGGATTAGAAATGCGTATTCAACTACAGTTTTGTGAACAGTTTTAAAATCGTTAATTGTATTCTTCAACTTCACTGCTAAATTTTTTTTGCAAATCTATAATTTTTGAGAAATCTTCCAATAACTAGAAATTCAATATTCTTTCAATTATAATCTTCACACTATTCCAATACTTATTTTAATTTCTTGAAAAGAATTCTACGTTTCTTGAAACGATTGCAAAAAATTCTAAATCCTTAACTTTTCAATAATAATGAACAGAAAAATTTTAAAATATACCGAAGAACGTATTTAACATTTACCAAATATTCAAACATTTTATACTACACTGAAAATGATTGTGTTTCTTATTTGACTCAATTTTCAATTTAAAGGTTTTGATACATTTATTTTAGGTTTATTTTTTGCCTAAATGCACTGTGTTAAAGTTACATTTTATTATTATTTTCCCCTAGAAAAACATAATTATCTAAAAATTATGTTTTCAAAACTTATTTATTGCATCAGAAAGAAGTTTTTTTTTTTTAATGATTTAAAACTTACGTTTCTACATTTTCTGATAAACATGAAAAATGTTTTAAAATATATTTTTTAATAAGTCTCTTTTAAACTAAAATTAATTTCCTATTTTAAGATGCGCATTTAACTCTGCAAAAATATTTATTTTACATTGGCATAATCCGGAGAAGGAATTTAAAGCATATATGAAACATTATCTTGTATGAATAAGAATGTTACAAAGTGAAAAGTAAACATATCAAACATTAAAAATCTTTAAGGTCCCGAAATTTCTTTTAAATTATCTCTTGTATTAGAATTAATTTGCTCATTAAATGTTTACTCTTACTCTAATTTAAAAATCTTATTTTAATTTTTTTAAATAGCCATGCTTTCATCAGCAACGAGTTCAAATGTAGGAATAAAATGATTTGGGAAAAACAAGGAAGCAAATATTGACTTCCTTTGTCTCAAGATAAATTAAGAAAGATAGAAAAGAATCAACTTTTGTGTTTTTAGATTAAAAGTGGAATATTGAAGGTGGGATATATTGAATGTAATTGAAAATCACTATTGAAACTTAATGGAAATTGCTAAAGATATTTCATTTCAACCAACTAATAATCAAATAATCAACTAATTAAATGTATAATTAAAATATAATTGAGGAAATAAAAAAGGCATTTGTGGATTATGAACTAATATTCTTTTGTGCCTTTTAAATCACTAATTGCAGCTGAGACAAAAATGCATCTCTTTTAGAGATAAATCTAATTTGCTAATTAGTAATCTTATTTCTTCTTTGCACGAGTGTATTTTCTCCAGACAGCAAAAGGAACCCTAATTTAAACCTCAATTTAACCTTAAAAATGATCACACAATTTTGATTTCCAGTTGTTTTTGTTATCATACAATATATTAGATAAATTGAGGAGCATTTAATAACTGGTAAAATGTAAATGAGTACCAATTCATACTCTGACAGTATTACACTTCCTTTCAGAACCGTTACCAATCCAATATTTAATTATACTTCCATGCTCTAACAATATGCAAATCTGTTTCATTAAGAGAAATGAAATTCTCTTATAATTGTCAATATGCAAAGGATACTTTAAAATATCTGGTAGAATGTAAAGGATATGTGGGCATCCGAAATAACCAGTTATTGCAATGAAAAGTTTTGTCGAATATGATGAGCAGTTCAGCATATAAGGAATACATGAATAACAAATACATGAGAATGGCGCGCTAAGTTCAAAGAAACAAAAATTTTAATGATTGATTTTTTTTCATGTTTTAAGTATAGAAAAAGTATTGTCTAAATATTCGAAATCAATAATCTGACGATTCTCCACTCCTCAGATCTCTTTGAGTTCAAAAAATACATTTTTAGCTTTATGGTTGCCTGCCTCTGAAAACCTTTCACTCAGAAAATTTTGAGCTAGACAGAGGAAAGTTGGTGTATAAATGATAGACTCAATTTTTAGATTTCTGTCGAATTTTAAACGAAATCCATTCAAAGAAAGTGTGTCTGCCCCTCAACTTCAGAGTAATTTAACATGATAAATACAAAACGTAAAGAGTCCGATGGATTTCACAACTAAAATGCAGATTTATATCGATTTTTTAAACCAAATATGACAAAAAATTGACCATTTTTCAGTCAATCCTTTGAGTCATATCATATATTCATAAAAAAGTTTATTGAACTTTATCTTACTTGCAAACACAATCACTATAATTGAATAAAAATTCGATATGTGTTCTTGTGATTACAACTGCAGATCCTTGTCAAATTTTGGCTTCAATCGGTTGTAAAAAAAGTTCCTAAATTTCGCATGAATTGTGTGATAGATTCTTATGGTACTTATTCGTATGACAGATTCTTATGATCCTTATTCGTGTGATATATTTAATAAAAATGCTAACTCTACACTGAAGACTTATATTTCTGAACTAATGTTCGCCAATTCCATGCAAGACAATCACTGCTTTAACAAAATTCAGAATTTTGTGCGGGGAGGGGAATGAATTCTTTATTATAGAGTATGAAAGAATGTTTTGGGCCGATAATTCACACTGGTTATTAAAAGTGCTCGACAGAGCAAACAGCAATATCATTTCAAGATTTTGAAACACAGCGCGTGTATTAGTGTCCATTAGAAAAGGTGAGAGAGATATCATTCACATTTAAAGCAGCAACTGGCAGCCCAGCTATAGAATCTGCATCGAACTCAGTAGTGCTTTCATGGATCATGTGTTAGAAGAAGAAACTCGTATATTTCAAATTTCACAATCGTAGTGCCAAAAGCAATCAGTCCAGCCCATCCATAGGCTAATTATAGGAATATAAAATCCTAAAATTACGAGTCTATGTGCTATAGGACGAATCACTATCAGAACTTTATATTCTAACTATGAGTGCATGTAATTTCTTGCATCCCTATTGAATTGAGCTTTAGTTTTACAATACTGGAGTATTGTGCAGCACTGGAGTATTTACAGTACTGGAGTACACTATTAGTACTACAGAGGATTCGAGCAGAAACTGATACTTAAGAACAATAGACCACTACCATTGCAATTCGGCAGCATTCTACCAGTTTCATCTTCCATGTATACACTTGCCACTACAAAATCTACTTCTTTCTACTTACTCTATGTACATTTATATTTTTGTCATACTTATTAGAGACAAAAAAATACCCATTTTTCCAGAGAATATACATCTATTTTTATTCTTTATAGCTGAATTTAATAGACTGCTTTCCGCATCACTATTTTTATTTCATGCTGCTACGGTATTATTTGTATAACAAAGGCTGTAGAAGTTTACAGTTATCAAATAAATACCAATTATGTCTTCAAACTAGATACTAGTTATTGTTCCTCTCATGTAGAAGCTTTAAATAAATGGTTATTAATTCTAACCGCTTTAATTTGAAATGTTGTAACTTTGTAATAAAATAATACATACCTCAATTATTTGACTTGAAGTGTCCAAATTAATTTCAATGATCATCACTTCATCATTGATTTCATTTCATACTATGTTTTTAGAAATGCTGAAAAAGTCAAATGAAAAATTAGTAAGAGAATGTAAAAGAAGTATTAGAAGAGTTTTAGCACATTTTTCACATATTTCCAGAACAGTGGTACTTAATTCGTTATCCATTTGCATTATATGTCCTGTATAAGTTAACATTATAGTCGCATTCTTCAAGCACAATATAAACGAATATGTTAATACATATTGAATAAGTACATACCGATTTTTTTCTTTGCATAGAAACATCAGGAATCATTGCACTGAATCTAATCACAGTTATAAAGACTTACATAATGGTTTTTATGTCATTGGCAAATATACCAATGCATCTGTTGAATACTTAAAGTATATTGGATGTTTAAATCATCTACAGAGCTAAAATCTTGTTATTTGGTAGTATTATAATATTTTTTTAAATTTATTAATTATCCTAAAATGGAAGATAAAATTTTTAGGGTATTTAGGATGAACTCTTTCAAAAAAGTTTTAACTGATTTTTTGTTGTTATAGTGTTCTGACTTTTTGTTATTACAGTGTTCTGATTTTCTGTTGTTACAGTGTTCTGACCTTTTGTTGTTATAGTGTTCTGACTTTTTGTTGTTACAGTGTTCTGACTTTCTGTTGTTACAGTGTTCTGACTTTTTGTTGCAATAGTGTTTCCATCGGGTTTCAATAAGAATGAATCTTATTTCCTATTTATTAATCAACTTGAATATGCTTATTATCTGATTTACCACATTTAAATCGTATATATCTAATTCATAAAACTTATTTAATAATGTATCTTACTTTAATTTTATGCAATGTAAATAAAAATTATATGTTTACTTGTCATATTAAACAAATATTTTTACCAATATGAACTAAAGCTAAAAAAATAGCAGCCTAAATTTCAAACAACCATTTATTTCATTTTTATATTTATATTCTAAACTATATTTTCTTATTGAGCTTATATATTAGAAAAAAATCTACCGCAAATCAATATTAGTTTTTATGCTCTATAGTATTATTTTTTAAAAAGTCAAGAAATTCATTTACCGCTTAACTATTAGAAAATAAAAAAAAGGTACTCTTCTTAACATTCCTTTACAAAACAACTAAATTGCCTTAAAAAATTAGATTGTAGTTAGGTTAAAAGAAATGAGAATTCAATTAATTTACTTTAAAAAAATCCTTAACTTTGAATTAAATAGAGAAATAACTGGAATATCTATGCTAATTAAAATATTTATTTAATTTTATTTATCGAATTAAGAGCAAAGTTGATCATGATGACATGACACGATCTAAACTAATATAATGAAATTTTTCTCTGAATCAGCATTTCAAAAAATAATTGTAACCAATTTTTTTTTTGAATTCCATCGCCTTAAATTGTTAATGAATGCTCAGAGCATGTATTTTTTGGAATGTTAGGTAGTTTTAATGTTCTCATAGGACTGATTTAGTTTCAAGTTTAACTTTTTTCTTCGAATTTGTTAAACTACCTAACATTAATTCGAATGAAGAATTACTTCGAATGAAGAATATAAGATTTGAATCATAATAGAAATGTCAATGATGTGCAATGATAGCGGAATTCAAATGATCATTCTTTTGTTTCTCAATGTGTACATCTGCATTGCAATGAAATATATTATTTATTAGCCCCTCTTGGCGACCAGCTGGTTCACCGGATATATTGGTTATATTTAATTTCAGTTGAAACTTTTAGATGAAACTTCATGACCCCATCAAATTTTCAGACATTAAAGCTATTCTATTTTAATAGTCTTGTATGCTATATTCATTGTGCATATGATTTTTTCTTATGGAGACTAGTTACATGACATCATATCGTACCCTTTTCGCTTTGTCTTTCAAACTCACTTTTTTCACTTTCTTTCAACTTTATTTATTTATTCGTCCTGTAAACTACAAAGATATTTAACAAGGTCCTTTTTCAGCTTTCAAAAATTGAAAGAAATGAGCCAATCAATATTTGATAAAACATTGAAAATTAATTTCGGTTTCTTTCTCAAGAATGAAATATGCATCAAAATGTATTTAAAAGAACTGAATCTGGATTAATGAATTTTGCAAGAAATAAAATAGCATAATGGAAAATCCTTTTTTTAGATTTTAAGACGTCATTTCTACAATAAATCATTATTTTTAATTTTAAAACGGTAAAAAATCATTTTTGGGAGAATATTTCTGGATGTTACAGAGGAAAAACATCAAAATAAAAATTATTAAAATTCTGATTAAAATTTCAGAATAAGTGCTCCAAGTTGCACATTTCCATCCTCCAATTTAGCTCCTTCCAGCTGCATGTTCCAAATTTAGTAGAAGTAGACAAAAGATCTGGTCTACAGAATTTTCCATACACACACACATTCATCGTCAATATTAGTATAGATATAGACAATCATTAAATCATTAATATAAATTCAGACTTTATTTCTATCTACGAAGCAATTCATTGCAAGAAGGCCGTTATTAAAAAATTAAAACAATGTTAATTATAAATTATATTGTATCACAGAAATTAAAAGAAAAAAATCTAATCCACAAAACAAAATTCTGAATTGATATTGTCGCTTCGTGGATACACTGAAACTATATAGATCTCTCTCTCTCTCTCTAAGTGTTCGACTGACAGGAACTATGCCAGTCATCTAGTTTGCAATTTTTTATATATGGTCATCATCAGTATAGTTATTCTTGCCACTATTGTGATATGAATATCTACAAACCCAAAGTAAAGAAATTTCCTTACAGGACGTTACCGGATGTGAAACTGTCTAAAAAGAGAAGGAATATTTCTATGGGATACAAAGATGTGTAGAAATATAAATGAAAGGAATTTTTCTAGCGTACGTTCGCATATCTGCAAAAATGAAAGAAATTAATTTTAAGAGGATATTTATAAACGCAAAAAGAAAGGATTTATTTAGAGTATGTAAGTAGATATAGGGATGTCTAGAAACAAAAATGAAAGAAGTTTCTTTTTTTTTTAATGCAAAATTTGAAGTACACAATGAGTACACAAGAAGTGTTAGATAATAAATTGATTTGAAAACATTCTCAATATTTTTTTCACTGTCTGTAGCATCTCTAAAGTCCTGTCTCAAGAAATCTGATGTTTGCAAACGAAAACCAATTTTTATTTATAAAACTCATTTTAAACTATCACAACTATTCTGTCACAAAAATTCATCTTAGACAGGATAAAAATTAATTATATTTATCAAAAATTCGTATTCATTGCAAATAAACTTTTAAAAAAACTGTTTTTATGTAAAAATTTATGTAAAAAATTGCTATTTTAAAAAAAATTTAAAATTACCCAAAATAAAACCTAAAAAAAGGTAACTTTATATTGATACAATAAATGCAAAATAAATGAAATTTAACAATTTATAAATATTTCCGAGAGATATGGCAAGAAACAAAGTTATTTTTGTCCTATAACGCAAATATTTCATCACAATTTTAGGTTAAATATTTGCATTTTATTCAGTCATTTTCAATTTTTGAGAACATGCTTTATAAAAACTGAAAACAATTTCTATAGAAATAATAGAAAAGACAAGAAAAAACAAGGAAAATATGGAGCATTACTTTTAGAATAACATCACAAAAAATACATAATGTATTTTTTAATTTACTCAAACAAAAGAAAAGACCTTTTAGTAACATTATTTTGGCAAAACGGAAAAATAAATTCTCATTAGTAAAAGCCCTCAGGCATTTAAAATCTAAAACTTAACATTAAATTTAAATTACGGTGTTTTTAAAAACAACTCGTTTTCATAAAAATGATGTTGAAATTACTTTCTTAAAGTAAGTTGCATCGGATTACATTTTTAATAATTTCTTTGAGAATTTCATATTTCGGTTTTGTATTCATTTTTGTAGTGTTAATATTTTATGTGAACATAAAGCGTAAATGTAAAATATGGCCTCCCTATCTTCATGGCTATACCTAATGATGATTCACAAATGGGAATATATTTAACTATCTGACTTCTCTGTATAGATTGGTTAGTAATAATATGAAGTATTGTGATTGTGCAATAGGTAGATCCTATATTTGTAGTTTTCCCTTACAATAACAGTGTAATCTTTTTTTCTAATATTCAAAATTCTTGGAGAAAAGTGGAAACATCTGAAACTGGGTGATTTTCTACAACAGTGAGGCAGTTGATAATTTGTCTGTGCCATATTATCCTGTCCTTGCTCACATATTGTATTAACAGGCGTATTCATTCAAATTTTAAAAGTCATTTTAATGGGCTGAAATTCAATGTATCCTTCAGTAGATTTGAGGGAAATCTCGTTGGATATTTGCGATTTGGATTTTAAGACCATTTACCATATTTCTTATCTAAGCTGATGAGATTATGTACTATGTATTTTGATAATTTTCTAAATTTGTGACAAAGCTGGTTTGTGCCATACAATTTGATCATCGATCATACAACGTATTGACTGATATTTTCATTCAAATCTGGAAAGTCACTCTTATGAACTGTAAGTCAAACTATCCTTTGACAGATTTGGGGACAACTCAACGGATACGGATATCTAGGATTTGGATTTTAAGATCGTTTTCCATATTTCCTTGAACTTTTGTATAATTTTTTCCCATGTATACAAACACCCAATCTTCAATAGACATGACTCGAAATTTGGTCCATATCTAAAACATTGATGAGTTGATTACATATTAAATGGAATCGTTAATTAAAATATTTATCTTATTTTAAATTTTTATTGACATGCCTGTATGCAAAAGTATAGTTTATTAGGTATTGTTCCCAAATTGTTTATCCCTATTTTTGAAAGCCTAACACGATTTCAAAAGAATAAATTGCATTCAAGTATCTAAATTAGATTTTTGAATATTGTATTAATTTGCACTTGCATACTCATATATAATTAAGAGAAAAATGCCTTCTGTTAAATTATATGAAAAATACTAGCAGCATGTAGCAATTATGTTGTATAACGCACACAATTATCAGAAATATCCAGATAATTTCCGGATTTACACATTTTTTTTCATGTTTTCTCTGATGGGCTGAAGACGGCATTCTCGAATTTCGAACATTGAAAGAATATAAGCAAATACATTTTGCATTGAAGACATTTTAGTGATTAATTCAGTAATTAATGATGAAACACATGATTAAAGCTTTCTCAGAAAACCCAAATTAATTCGTAACCTTCATCAATGTTTTTGTTCTCTAGGAGCAAAATTTTCAAAAATGATTTATTCCCTATAAAATGACTTTTCTTGTGTTTAAATTTCTCATAAATTTAAAAAGATGAGATGAATTGTAAGAGAATATTCATTAAACTAGCGTTCGATAAATTCTGATTCATCCTTTTTAAAATTTTCCTTGCTCTCGAACTTCAGGCCTAAATGAAGATTCTACTATTTCAATTACTAATTAAATTCCCCTCTTTTTCATCCTTGTTTTCCTACTTATTGATTTTTTGTAGAACCTTGATTTATGAAAGCATAATCTTTTGAAGAATATTTGTTCTAAACTGTAATATAAAATTCTGATTTATGAATTTATTAATTTTTCTGAATGAAATTCGCTGAATGTATAATAAAGTTATTACAGCTTCATTTTAAAAGAAATTTCGTTGATTTTTCCAGTAAACGACTAATGGGATAGTGTTCATCCGGTTATTTCATATACCAAACAATCAGATATCAAATGTCATTGGTTGAATAAGAATTAAAATTTGAGCATCCTAACTACCTATTGCTGTACACCAAGTTGCTTTATAGATAAATGTCATTGCATTTTTAAACAAAACAAGTAGGTATGACATTCATGTATGTAATATAAAATAATAGATAAGTGTTAAATGGATAAAATGGATAAGTATTTTAAATGGATAAGTATTTCATCCATTCGCAATGAATGTATTGGAAGTTACAGATTAAATTATTTTCTTACTGTAAATTAAAAGTGAAACAAGTTGTTGAAGGTTGCATTTACAATGAAATACGGTTACTTTCATAACCGAATATAAAATATATACAATGTAAGATCTCTATAATTTCTATTATGATTATGTGCTCTTGTAGGACTGATTCATGTTCAAAATAATTCATGTTCATCAATCCTGACTTTCGTAAGATATTTTTTAGCTATGTCAGTGCAAAATGCATTCTTTTTATGCTCCAATCTTTCAAATTTTTACGAAAGGCTCATGTCAGTTTAAACATTCTGAATAATTTTGTTTGGTTTGGAAATTTAAAGGTAACAATACCAACATGTGTTCAATCTCTTTACTGAAAATAATCGATGCTTTGACTTTTAGCCTAAAATTTTCCATTTTCTTTCATAGCTCAGATTCAATATGAGTTTTATCATCTGAAAATGGTAAATTCATGAAACTCATATTAAGTTATATGAATTTTGTGATTCCTATGAACAAATCTATATTCTACTGTAAACCATTTATTGAAATTATACAACGCTAACTTACAAATATTTCTTCGATATTCCCTAATCATGTATAATATTTATTTAATACTACATTTCTTTATAAATTTGCTGCTCTCGTCAACTCCTTCGCAGATTTTAAGTCATATGGATCTGTAAAATCATTATGAGATAACCAGTTTCCTCTCTTTTCTAATATTAGGTTCAAATATGAAATTTGAAAAGCTACGTTGACTGAATTGCCTACCAAAAACTGAAAAATCTCTGATGTCATAGCAAATAGCTCGTTTAAAATTAAAAGCATAACTAAATCAATTGTTAGCAGCTAAAAATGATATACAACACCAAAAAACCCATGATATCAAAACAGTTTAATTGAATATTTATACAAATGAATGAAAACAAACCATTTAGGAAATTAGTTTTTATTATCAAATTCCGAGTAAAATATTTCTGAGAAGAATTATAAGCCATAAAATTTATTTATTGTTATTAGAAGTAATTTTAATAAATTAAATAAGGAATGAAATAATTGAATTAAATTTGCATTTTCATGTGGAAAATAGCAGAAGAAAAAACATTTTCTCTTCAAATTATTGAAACCAGGAGATATAATTAAAGGAGACAATAATCGAGTTTCGAGCTAAAGTACCATTTACATTTTTAGGTGCTAAAGAAAATTTATAGTTTTTATTTATCTTCAAAAAAAGCTTTAGAGTGTTTTTTTTCATGCAGTTCAATATAACCACTTACTATATTATAAAGAAAGCAATATTCTACATCCAAAAATTAGGTCGTTGTACTTAAGTATGCTTTTAGAAAGTGTGAGCATACTTTCGTGTTATTGAAAAAAAATATCAATTATTCTCACTTTTTATAGTTTGAAAAACATATATTACATATGCTAAAATAAAATCATCAAATAACATTTTTACTATATATGCAATTACCATATAATATAATGCTATGTACCAAAATTACTATTTGGTAATTAAACTTTCAAAGATATTCAAGACCTGTTATTGTGGTAGGAAAGAATTTTTGAAAAATATTAAAAAATACTTATATTTTTGAATTTTACATAAAATAATTTCGAAAATATAATCGTATGAAATTACAATAAAAACTAAGTATGTTCTAAAATTAAAGAAATATGGTTCTTTTATTGCTGAAAAACGATATTAAGCAAAGCATTGTCACAGATATACTCAAAAATTTGCCAATAATTTTAAAACATTTTACTTAAATTCTGAACATAAGCTTTAATTTTTAATTAAGCTTTTACGCCTAAGAGTATATTTTCTACCAAATTGAAAAATACTGAAATTCGAGTGACTAAATGTTTTGATTAGTTTAGTTAGTTTATTAATTTAATTTTTAAACAACTGTTAAATCTTTTTAATGAATAGATAGTTTATTCTATAGTTAGGGAACTACAGAAAAAGTTAAAGAATTATTATTCTAAATTTTAATTGAAGAATTATTATACTAAATTTTAATTAAAAAATATGCAGTAGTTATTATTTTATCAATCTTTTTTTTTCTAATAAAGTTTTTAAAGAAATTAGAATTTGAAAAAATAGCATTCAAAGACGTAACATTTAATTATAAAATATATAAATACAAAAATAAGTGCAACTTCCTAAAGAATGAATCTAGAAACAAATTCTTATGAAAGAAATGTTTCAAGGATTAATTATATTTATTAAAAAAGTCGATATTTTCGTCAAGAATTAACTGTACCCCTTAACTCAATCCCTTATTATCAAAAAATCATCTTTTGCATTTAAAAAATTTTCAGTTTATCTTGAAGAATTATTTATATTATATCTGTGACATTTTAAGTAAAACTGTAAAAGCATAAAAATTGTACCCAACAAACATATTTTACATCCGTTCTTACACCATTTGAATGTGCCTCACCATATAAAATTAATAATGTAACCAAATACCAATTTATCTTTATTTGATGATAAATTCATGTTGAAACAGATGATACATAATCGAAGGAAAGTTAAACAAAGAATGGTTCGCAAGAAACAAATATTTCTAAAAGAAACACTACGTCATTATTTTTTGATAAAATTTATATTTATTACCATGAAAATAATAAAATATTTCTACCATTTTCAAGTGTTGACATCTGGGGAAAATAATTTTTAAGTTATGACAATTTTCACGAATATTTATTTGACT
>JAPMOR010082693.1:0-41925 GCA_026543865.1 Argiope aurantia | reverse complement strand
TACGCTTTTGTATCCTGGTTTAGTTACTGGACTGCTAACCGAAAGGTTCCAGGTTCTATTCTAGCGCATTCGCGTACCGCCTCAATAGTAAAGCGTAATTCAACATCTATCGTGTCATCCTTGGTGATTAATGTCTTAATAATCGAATTTATGCATTAGACACGTTTTTCTCAACCGGCTGAAGCAAATATTTGACAGAAAACTACACATATAGTCAAAAAAAAAATCACATACCAAATTTGATGTATTTAAATTACTGAAGTTTTTGAATTATCTCGTTTACATGCTTCTGAAAGTACAAACCGACAGACAGTCAACCAGATGTTGGATTTGGCTCAAAATTTGACAGGTGTCTACTTCATAGATGTTAAATCTTTATATCGAATTTTATCTGTCTAACTCTCACCATTTTGTAGTTATCGTGTTAAGTTATATTCGAACTGACGGACAGACGAACTTCTGGACAGGTTTTACTCAAAATTTGTCAGAAATCTGCAAATTTTTTGTAAAGACTATGTACTGAATTCCAAACATATAGCTCAAAGCGTTTTTGAGTTATCTTTGCCATAGACAGATAGACAATTATTTCCCAAAAGTGTGTTTTTCATACTCAAGGAGATCTAAAATGAGATTCGTCAAAATCTGGAGCTCGAAATTTTTGACGATTACTATACTTTATACTACGCCTGCAAGAAAGCAAAAAAGGTTTTGAAAAATAATACTTTTAGGAACAATATACAGAAAAAGATTATACACAAAAAAATTGATATGTATTACTACAATAAATTACAAGTTGCAAAACTGATTTATCTTTAATTTTAAGTTTCCCTCAGAAAGCTTGTTCTTGATATGTTTCAAGGAGAGTAAAAATATTGAATGAATTTGTAGAAGGGCCATTAGCTCAAAGGCAGAGAAAGGAGAGGAGTTGAAGTTTTCAATTTCCTATAACTTCTTTTTAATCGAAGATAGAAAAAAAGACAAAATAGTATTTTATTAAGACAAACAAATTTTGGATTAAAAGTTTTTTGAAAAATACAGTTGCTTAATAGTTAGGGGCTAAAATGTGACTTTCAATCTTTAACTTTGACTATTTTCAATAAAATCTGTATTGCCACATTTAAATAAAGAAAAAAAGTTTTTACGCTTATTTATTTTCTTTCATTAGAAATTGATTAAATGAAATTAAAACCAACCAATTACATTAAAAGTAAAGGATCAGAGATATTTATTAACAAAATTATGTAAAAATGGTCAACTTTAGAAAATTTTAGTAGCTGCGCGGGCTTTAGTTCTTTTGAATGTATTTGAGTATAATTATTTATTTATTTAAATGCAGAAATATAAATCCTTTTAAATATTTATTTTCAATAAATGCTGAATTGCGCAATATCAATAAAGCAATTCTCTATGCAATATTCAATCTGCAGTATTTCGTTGTTTTTGATTATGATTGAAAGAAATCTGAGAATATTCACATAGATGATAAAAATTCGGTCTATGTCTTTCAGCTTGCCGAGAGGATTTTCTTTTTTTACATATAATGACATATATGAACACATATTCATACAGAAATTACACAGTATAATTGCCTAACCAGGTTTTAAAACCAAGCAATGATACATAAATATGTCAAACAAAATACAAATGATTGCATAGCAAATTTTACAAAAAAAATTATAATAAAGTGAATAAGATTGAATTTTTATTAGATAAAAAAAATTAGACATCGTCCGCACCAAAACGAAGATTTTGAATAACGAATGAAAAATGTGCGACAAAATGAAGAATGTATAAATGTCGAAATGAACTGTTCAAAACAGATGAATCAGAAAGTGTTATATAAATAACCTAAATTTAAAGAACAATATTAATAAAAATATTAACAACTTAAATTTCAATTGAGATTGTATAATATAACAGCAAACAGAATCATATCACTTTTCTATTGGGTTGTTCGGAAAGTAATTTCGTTTTTTTCCGACGGAGGATTTAATTGTATTTTTTTGCACCCAACTTCACATTTAAGCCGTATAATTTTTATATGATTTGAGAGCTCATATAGCAAGGCTTGTGTGTGAAAAATTCCAATTAATTCTACGCAGTAGTTTTTGATTGGTGCCCTTTTAAATATGGAGAGCGATAAGCAGCATTTTCGACATATCTTACTGTTTTACTACAGAAAGGGTAAAAATGCTGTTCGAGCCAGAAAGAAATTGACCGATGTGTATGGAGAAGGTGTGTTGACAGTACGCCAGTGCCAGAACTGGTTCCCTAAATTTTTTAGACAGTAAAACCTTCCCCTCAAATGAAGATGTCAAAAACCACCTCGACCAGTTTTTTGGCAGCAAAGACCAAAAATTTTATGAGCGTGGAATTATGCTACTACCAGAAAGATGGCAAAAGGTGTTGAACCAGAACGGCTAAATATATAATTTAGTAAAGTATTTGTTTATTATACGAAAACTGCCTTTCATTTCCACAAAAAAAAAAAAAAAAAAAAAAAAAAAATATTTTCCGAACAACCCAATACATTAGTTCGCGTTTTTATTCATCAGGTATTTAATTTTGATACGTGATTATTGTGGGAACTACTGACAGATCCCGTATCCTGTATGGCACCATGATGGCCATGTTGCGTCACGTCATTAATCACGTGATGCTTTCCCGCCATTATTGGCAGACGAGAGTTGGGCAGTGAGTCTGTAAGACGTACAGCTCACGCTCATGTATCTTTATGTGTTTTATGTTATCATAGTAATGTAGTGTCCTTTAATTATGATAAATATATTTTCATATTAATGCTGGTCGTTGCCTTTCCCCACATTTTTGTTTCCTCGATAAGACAATGCTCGTGTTTAAACAAGAATTTTTAATTGAGTTTTTTAATGGCGGCAATGAAATATCATTAATTTTTTCCTCTGAAAATCCAGAATAAACAGGCGAGGATAAGTACTTAACTAATAAAAAAAAAGTGAAGGTCGGCTTAAAAAGTCGAATGCAACTAATTTAGAATAAGCAGCTTTTCATGCTTTTATTCTTTCAAGGCCAAAACCATTAAAGATACCGCAAACTGTTAAAAACTTTTGTTTGAATACCAGTTTTTCAAAGAAATGTGTATTAAAAAAATATACAATTTTCAAATCCACTTTCGTAGCAAGTATTACGAAAGACCGGTGAGAGGAATGTTTCACCTTCGATTTTCTCAAAAAGTTCCACATAAGAAAGTCTCTTACAAGGCGTTTTTGAAAGTTATTGTTACGCAACTAAACTTTCTCGTCTGGTATCGATGAAAACTCTCTAAAATTATCTAAAAATATCTTACCAGCAAATGATTTGTAAGACTTGTTTTTGGAGTTTGTAATTTTAATGTTTTGCCGCTAATACACATTTGTTTTTGGAATAAAATGGTTCTTTTTTTATCGTAAAATTCGAAATACACATTAAATGTTGTTTTGTTCGAAAGATGTGCTATTTTCGGTTTCTATAACTGTTAAAAATTCTTTGAAATTCTAATCAAAGTAAATTAATTATGAATAAATGCGTTGCCATTGCTCTTGTGAATATATTTTCGCAACAGCTGTGGCAACGTTCAGCTAAACAAAGGTAATAATTAAATGAGCATGTAATAATGTTATGAAATTCGAGATCGATTTTGAAACAAATTTAAAAAATATTTGTGTATAATATATAAGAATAAGATGCAATTTTGTACATTTTCAAAGTACAATAAAAAAATCAAGTACGGTTTAGGAAAAACGAATATTTTCCTTAATGGTTTTGATTAAAACTTTAACACGATTCCCTTTTTATGTAACAGCTACATACCAAATGAAATCCATCAAACTCATAATTTTCTGAACGTTTTATCCGTCCTACCCATAAGCCGTTTCTATTTTTAAGTCCCTTCCGATTGTCTCTTAGCTCAAAGAAGTTTTTATGAATAATGATTATAGCTTTTAAGAATTTTAAGTACTTCGGTAAACTTAAAGGACTCTAAAATCGATTTTCAATGCGATAAACCGGACAGAATTGAAATGGCATGGATTAGAAGGGTGGATATCCATTCTTATCTGATTTCAGCGAATAGAAACTTAGAAAAAAAAGAGAGAAAGGAAAATCTAAGATTACTGCACTGTACTTTAAAAAGGTATTCATTAAGAAGCTGAAGTTAGTGTTAAATGAGGGTGAATGACCGTCCGCAATGGATATGTCAAAAAAAATGAAATAATATGAAATACTTGTAAATGGCAGATCTAGATGGAGAGGATACAAAATGAATTGGCGGGAAATACTCATGAATGACCGGTCAAAAGGTGAAACAGCATGCAGAAATTGTGAATGATCATTTAAGAATCAAAGGATTCGAATTCAATACTATTTTTAGGATTCATTTTAAATTTTACATTAATTTCTGTTACAGGAAGGTTTATAATCTTCGGAAAATTCGAACTCGAAATTTTGACGAATTCACACCTTTTAGACATCCTTGGGTTTGAAAGACACACTTTTAGCATTATGCCCGTCTCTATGAGAACACATAACACAAAAATATTTTTAGCTAGATGGCTGAAATTTGGTATATGGCATTACGATAATTCTGCTCAGTTTTATAAAATTTTGAACGAAATCCATTTAAAGGAAGTCTGGCTGGGTGGCAGTTCGAGCACAAATGAACTCAAAACTGCAAAACGGAAAGAGCTAGGTAAATAAATTCTGATATACAGATTTAGCATTTAAAATATAGATAATTATCAAATTTTTGAACCAAATCTGCCAAACGAGGGACTATCTGTAGGTCTGTATTTTAACATATATAAATGCAATAACTTATAAAGGAAATAAAAGAATAAATTCGGTATATTTTCTTGTGATTACAATTGTAGTTCCGTGTCAAATTTCGGTGTCAGATGGCCAGCAAAAAATGGCCCAAAAATACATATTCTGGAGATAAATACATTAAAAATGTGCAAAATTAATCGTAAAATTCTTACCAAATATCTATGTTTCTATACTATTATTCAACAATTCCATACAATTTGTCATACCGATAATTTACCCACACCCATAATTATCATAATCCCATACAATTTCCCCAAGGAATTTGAAGCTTTATGCGAGATCTAAAATTTTATACTCGGGGGTGAAAGATAAGACTTTTATTGGGGATAAGGCAAGAAAGTTTCGGAGAGACTACTCCTGATGGTTTATGGCATTAATCTCACTCTAAAATAAGTGAAAATAATATTAAGAAAGTTCATTGTTCACTTATGATTTAATGTAATAATTACCAATCGTGATAATTAACTAGAAATGAAACTCAATTTCAGGACGAACTTCGAATTTGTTTTATAAAAATTAAGGAATCTAGATGAAAATTGATTTGGCGTGTATTTTGGAATATGTCAGTCATTTGGCGATATTTGTTATTAATTCATAAGAAGAGTATGTTATCTGTCTTCATGGAAGATATCACCTTCGCCGCATTATTAATAATTAATGTTATTTTAAAGTACGTCGCTACATAGTAAAGGACGTCTCTGATAAATTTGCCAAAGATTCTTGCAACAAAAAACTCAAAGTCTTCCCGAAGTTTATTGAGAAAAGTTAACAATTGATTGATGAATGGAGTGGGTAGAAATCGCTGTTTGGAACGTATTGTAGTAACAAATATCGCAATATGACAAATAATGAGAAATATTACTTGTTCTGTGATATTGTCAGCATGTTTCTTTTATTGTTACTCATTCTGTGATAAAAAGTAAGAAAGAAAATAAATATGTTTGACTTTTCAAGGGAAAGAACAGTTAATGCATTATTAAAGAATTATAAATATCATTAAATGTTGCTCAATTGTTCAAAAGTTGAAATTTCTATATATTTTATAATTTAATAATATTATCTCATATTTTAATATATGAACTTCGTAAATTAAAATTATAATGAGTTTTTATTAAAAATTAGATCCATACCATTGCATTGCAATGTTAAATTAAGCAACTTATTGTATTTGGTAGTAGGTCGTTTCAAGTGGTTCCTTTTAAAATTCACTAAAGATTATATATAAGTTAGAGCATCGAACCAAAGTTCTGAAATACGTAAAAAATGGTTTCTTGGATGTAATATTAAAGAGATTATTTTTATATTCACTTTTAGACTAAGATTTGGTGAAAGGAAAAAAAACTGGCTATCAATGCAGCAAATAATAAATTCATATTACCTGGATGGACAGCAATACGCCGTTATGAATGGTTGATAAGAAACCTTGAATGAATAGAAGCAAATAGTAATGAGCTTTGGGCAAGCCAGGTTTACCAAGCAGGTACTGTTGCGATAAAGTTGGTTTTTCAATACTGGTTGAGAAATCTCCGTCAGTGGAGCTACTCTGGAAGTTTTCAGCCAATGCTGGATTCGATGCTCTAGCAACTGGAGTCAAAGGTACCTGTTGACAGGAAAAGGTTTGATATGAATAAAATATGAATCAAAGCTGCAAATTGATGTCGGATTGTTATATTTAATCCCACAGGATGATTCAGAACAATTGCTCAATAAATTGCAAGTATGTCCGAAATATAATGTAAGCAATAACAGAATATATGATGGAGATAGAAACAATAAGTGCATTCGCTAGAAAAATCGCTTCGATAGGGAAGAAAAAATGATATTACAGGCTGATTTCCCAGCTCACACTTTTCTCACGGACAGCACTGCATTTTCATAGGAACTATGTGTTCAAGAGTATAACTGGCATCTGAAGACGTTTGGAAATTCATGAACAACAAAGCAATGTAGCAGTATTTCAGCATCAACGTTTGAGTTCATATGTTGTTGCACATACCCAAGAACAGCAGAACTGTATCAAGTTTATGAAATTGAGCACCCTGAAAGAGTCCGATACTAACAATGGATTGTCAATACGATCCTGTCCGGAGAGGTACTGAGAAATAAGAATGTGATCAGGTGTAACCTCTTCCGTAAAACACTTGAGGCAGACTTAAAAGCGTTTAGAACCCTTCAAATATTTCATAATTCTAAAGTGCCCACTGAGAAGGCGAGTAAGTGTATTCTGACCCTTCCTACTACAATTAAGAGTCAGCCTCCTAGACGACTGACTACTCCTATACCAGTGATGCCTAGTGGTAGAAGCCAAGTGGTTTTATTTTGGATTTTAGCTCTTGAAAAAATTTCCTGAGTTCATATTAAGGGAACTTGTTTTCTCGGCGCCTAATCCTAAAAATGCAAGCATAGTTCAATGAGATAAAAGCTCTGTTCTCTTGTTGAGGGTGCAAACACAAAGTACAATCGCAACTTTGAGTTTCCAGAATGATGCTTCGGCAGGTATTACCATATATGGCGTTCTGTTCTTCTCTACTTAATTATAACAGAATCTTGTGTAGTTGTAGAACGTTATATATTTGACCAAATGTCTATATGTAAAATTAACTCATCTCTACAAGTCCGACTTTCCATTTGTTCTGAGATTCCCAGATTAATGTCTCGTTTGATGTCATTAGAACACTACTCAAAATTTAACCGTCCTCTTCCAAAATGGCTTTGATGTTGCTTCGAAATAAAATATAAATATAAACATCCCATTTTGACGCAACACAAACATTGTTGCTATTCTTTGACTTACATTATAACTTTGATTAAGATAAAGAAAATAAAATTAGAGCCAGAAATTCACGTTAAACTTCTATATTACACCTCCCATTTAAAATACGATTGCATAATAGTCCAATTAACTGTATTTAAGGTCATTTTCTGTAAGTTTTGTAGAATTATCTTTATCTTCCCAATTAAGCTGAAGCCCAGACAAACAAACATATTTTCACTACCTACTAATCTGATTATTAACTCTAATCTCTTCAATGTAAATAATTGTGCACTCGACTTTGAAATGCTAAATCTATGAGATCCAAGGAAACATATAATATTGGAAAAAAAATAATAAACTCCACAGTGGAGCTCCTGATCCAGTGGAGCGATCAGAGATAGATGAGTTTCAGACTCGTTACACCAAAAGATTCAAGCTCCACCATTTATATAGGTATGGTTTCTACTAAGAATATCGAATTCGTAAGCTTGCTATTCATAATTATATCTGAAAGTTATAGACCGCAAATGTTGGCGTAAATTCAAATCCCATTTCTGGCATTATGTTTCTTAAAGGGGATGTAAATATAATTAAACGTTTCACAGGAAAACTATAACCCCTTCACTAACGACGGGCTTAACTGGATATTGCAAAATATACTTAATTAGTATATAATGTTGAGGGCATAATCTGTTTTTATAATCATGATGGTGTAAAACAATTTTTCTCACAAAAAATGAATGAATAGTGGAGTATGGCTTAAAGTATGAGAAAAAAAAAAAACATTGCGGGAATGAAACTTAAAAATACATTTTTCAGAGTTTAATCAGAAATGAAGTGTATACAGGTTTAATCGGATTAAGGAAAATTCATATTTGTGTTAAAATAGACAAGAAAGAACACATTGTGTTCATTCACAAAATCAAAATTAGTTTTTAATCATAAACCTTTATATGTGGGCATTTCAGGGATAATAACTTTTGATTATGTAATTGTATTTCCAACCTCTGCATTATATATAAGTGTGTTTATTAGGAAGAATTTCTGATATTTCCAATTAAAACATATTTATAAAGTGATAATGGTAGTTATTCTTATAATATATATCTCTATATATAAGAGTTAAATGTTCATTTGTTTGAATCTTGCAGAATTCCACATCCCTTGACAGAACTGGACAAAATTTGGAATATACTTTCCTTAGCACCAAGAACGATTAATGATTCTATTGCAAAGAGATAAAGGAGGATAGAATGATTTTACGCTTTTTCGCCGTAATATCGGAACAAATAGGTGCACACAAAAGTTAAAAAAAAAAAAAACTTTTTAGTGACATGCATTTAATTTCTGATTGATTATTTCTCTAAAAATAAAACCTGGAAAAAATGCCAAACAAAAAATACTATAGCTAATATCTATTATGACTTATTGTGAGATGGAAAAGGAAACAATAAAATAATGAACAATGGTCTGGACATAATATTGTAATAAAATAGTTTGAACTAAATGGCTTGGCAACAGATTTTTTTGGCCAGTCAGCGAGTATAACCTTTTATCTAGATTATTCTCAATATTCCAAAATGAATTTAAATAGAATTTATAAGACTGCCTTTTTCTTCTTTGCAATATTAAGCCTATTTTATAGTTTAATTGCATCTCATACTTGCCAATTACAATGGAACCAAAATTATTTCCTCAATAAATAAATATAATAAAGATATTTTCGAAGAATATAGTTATCTTCATGCATGTCGGCACTCCATTATGAGTACTTGCAATTAGTTCCAGGAAAATTATTTACATGAAAATATCTGAATTTTACAGTAGCTGGAATTCAGGTTTAAATAGCAGTCAAGAGATCTAGGTGAGTTATTATATCAAATATTTAAGAATTTAAGATCAAATAATCTTTTAAATTTTCTATTCTTAAAATTTGCATTCTCTTAAAATTAAATTTTATTTCTTAAGGTTGAAAAAATCAGTTTAGAAACATATAGAAAACATTTCAGAAACTTAGTTTAGTCCTAGTTGTCTCCAACCAAATATATGTATTTCTAAATTTAAGAGCTGGAATTCCAAGTAAGTTTTACCTATACTTGACACATAACAATATTTTAAACCGTATATAGTATATGATTTGCCCGAGAACGCTAGTATATTAATTTTAATTATGATTTAAAATTTCTATCACGTAATATTTAATCCATTTTTTAAAAAAAGATTAAAAACTTGTGTAAGTATTTGGTTTCTAAAACTTATCAAAATTCAAAAATATCAACAAAAGAGCCGATAGGGTAAATAAAGATAAAAGAATTTAATTGTCAGAAAAAAAATGAAGATAAGACGGGGGACAGGGGCTGATAGCGGCGTAAATCAAACAATTTCAAGATATAAATCCCCAGTTCTTTCAACTATTCGCAAATTCTACATTTAATTGGAATTTAAACATTTTTTTAATTATTCGATTTAAAAGTAAACTTCGGTTTGATGTTGACATCGTTTCCTTTCAAAATGGGACAGCGAATAATAATAATCTTTCATTTATAAAGCAGTTCAATAATTTATCGGTCATTGTATTGTTCTATGTTCTAAAAACCTGAGAAAAAAATGCCAAACAGAAAATATTGTAGATAATCTTCTATGACGACATACGGTGAAATGAAAAAGGAAACAATAAAATAATAAACAATGTTCTGGAAATAATATTGTAATAAGAAAGTCTGAACTGAAAGGCTTGACAAGAGATATTGGCTGATTGTTATTAATGCCAGTGGGCGAGAACAATCTTCATTTTTTACTTACTCGTTTACGAAATATAAAGTATAGTAATTATCGAAGAATTCGAACTTGAGATTTTGACGAATTTCCACATTTTAGACCTCTCTTAAGTTCGCAAAGTAAAAAGAGAAAATATTTCTTTTATATTACAAGAGTTAATACCTGAAAAATATTCAATCACAAGTCTATAAAATATAATTTTGCTTAAGAAAATTTTGAATTCCTTACTGCGTTGAGCCATTTTGGATGATTCAAACATACGGAAGATGGGGGCGGGGGTGAGCTGGAGGGAATTAATCAGTACTTTTACAGTCGAATGCAACTTACGAATGAAAATATCTTAATTCCCTTCACTGATCCACAGATATGTCTTTAGAAGAAAAGTTATCTAAATCAGCCTATAAAACTCAGTAGCTCCAACAGGGATGAACAGATCTGCCGGCCAAAATTTACTGACCACATGTGATGCAGAAACAAATAGGGAAGGTAATTCATAGGACAATTCTAGCCACTCTGGAAAGTTTACACGGTCTTTATTGACTTATTGATCTTATCTTATTGACGACACAACAGTTGCACTGGATGCAAAGAAAGATAAATAATTTCCTGGTGCAGTATTTGTATTGTTTCGAAGGAAAAGGATAACTATCTGAAAACTAACTTCACCAATAAGCTTTAAAAAATTATGTCGATGTCTTTGCATTTCACTGTTCTTTCCTTAAATAACAGATATAACCAGCCCCAGTGATTCCTTTTTTACTCTTTTTAAGAAATACTTAATTGCTATTATACAATTTGGTGATTTGCATTTGGGGTCGATTTCAACTTAGAGAAAAGGCAAATTTATTCAAGAATTGCAAATACAATAACTCTCATCTTGATTCAGGCATTTAAATATAACATAAAGGATTAAATAATATGGCAAGAAAAATCTGATAAATAAATAAGCAAAAAAATGTTTATAGTGTTTGGATAAAAATTATATTCCAAAATACAAATTTCTACCCAAAAATTTTTTTTAATTTTTTTGAACCCCTCCAAAAAAAAATCTTACCCTTTCTCTTTTGGCTGTGGTAAGACTGTTCAACAAAATAAAGGCGATCCAGCTGATACACATTTGTGCTGTCAAGACGCCAAAGAATATATTGGGTGAAAATCTTGGCGGTGGATAATAAGCTTGTAACACAAAATCTATGCTGGTTCCATTCTCTGTAGTAGTTTTGACAGTCACATTCTTGCAGTCAGCATAGCCACCAACTCCTTGTGCCATGGCGATGAGACCTGGCACCGGGCCACTGAGACCGGAGCCAATCATGTAAGAAATTACATACTGTTCTTTGAAGTTGGCGATGAATGGTAGGTAAAGCAGCGATGACGTACAGTCTACAAAGGACAGGAAAAAGGCTAGGACAAGAAGAGCTGTGCTATGTAATCCACCAAAGAGGAAAGTGGTCGTGTCCCAGAAGAAACTTAAAAGAGTGCAGGCTGTGACGACGATCCCAAGAGATACATGGATGATGGGTATCTCCAGAAGCTAGTGGAATGAAAGAAGTCACATGAAGCATTTTACGAACATAGAATGCAGATGCTTATTACACAGAATTGAAACTTTAGAATATTTAAAAAAAAATAAGTTTGGTATAAATTTATGATGAAATCGATATAGAGGCCGTTAATACACTGAAGGATTTGAATATAATGACCATTTTTGTCCTTGAATTTTGGGTGCAGCCTAGTAGTGTAAAGCTCAAAGAAAATTATAGAAATTAAAATAACTAGTGAAAAGGAATCGTTGTTAGTCGGCATGCTTTTTGCTGTCGTCATGGTTAAAAACAAAATTAAAAGTAGTTCAGCAAACGGATTCAGATTGTCGTGTTTTGAAGCTTTAGGATAATATTTTAAAATGGCAAAACTGTTCTTTCTCATGTTACAATAGTCATTATCTATTATTAAAAATAGATTAATGACAATGAAATCAGCAGAAGGATCTAAGGCATTACCGTCAGCATTTTAACCAAGATAGAGAGTGCCATAAACTGCTAGTTTGGTAAAGGGCAATCTCTTCCTAACTAATCACTGTTCCACTACGGATTCATCATCGCCATAGTTTGAACTTGACAAGATATACCAATGTCATCTATCTATACTTATATAAAGCTCAATGTGTGTGTGTGTGTATTGGTGCTCTACAGGCCAGATTGTTTGACTTACAGCTACCAAATTTGGTACATGTATACCTTGGAGGTCGGGAATGTGTACCCGGGGTCCCTTTTTGAATTTTTAATTAGAATTTTATTAATTAAAAACTAACTTTCCCGCCAAAAAATTTCATTTTCCTCACCGCCAAATGAGTAAGGCTTCAGTTTTTTTCCCACGCTAATGAGGCTAGGCTTAATATTTTTCAGTCGATTATTTCAAACGATTCTGTTTATAATGAATAAGTTAAAATACCAATGTCAGTGGACATGGATCCTTGAACAGTAGAAAAATGTTCTGTTTAGGTGAAGCCCGCTTTTGCTTCCATAATATTGATGATAGGATTAAAACTGATCGGTTGGGAGTGAGCAATGTAAGACAGCTGAGGTAAAACTAATAATGATTCAATTCAGGAGAGTCAGCGCATTCAAATGTTAAGTATTGGACTCTATGGTGTAATAGACAAAACTATGAAAGCTATTGATTATCTAAATGTCACTGAGGCCCATTTGCATTCGTCGTAGTTCATTTTCCTAAACGCGCAAGTTCTGCTAGAGAATGTCTCTTGCCACAAAGCCATGATTAATTTCAGGAATCTGAATCAGAACTTCAGTGCTACCTTAAAGGATAAATTATCTTTATCAAATTAACTAAATGAGGGATGTCATGGGATAACTACTACGAATTCATATTACATAACTACATGAACGAACAAATATACAATGAAAAATTTTGTGCGCCTTAGCTAAATAAATTATTTGTTAAAATAAATTATTCGTTATTATAATGTCTTAGCATACCAGCATTATTTTACTTCACTTTACATCCAACCACACTTATTTATGGGCTAAAAATTAAAGTTTATGATCCGTCCTTAGCAATTGTCCGCATATGTATTACTGTATATTTTGATGTACAATTTTATATAATCATGCGGGGGGGGGGGGGAAAATAAAGATTCTTTGCCATACCTTTTGAGACCATATTTTGCGAGCAGTACCGAAGAGAATGGGGCCAAGATTGGCGATTTGGGACGTAATCACAATGTAGGAAGCCAGTTCCCATGATTCGGGCAGCTTATTGACAAGCACGGGAAGCTCCACCCACAATCCATTGACAGCGACCCACGAACTGACACCGAATATCACGATCAGAAAATCAACTGTCAGGTTCCGCCGGGGTTTGACCGCCTCGGCCCCCATTGGTGTGACCTGTAAACATAAAAATACTTATTAAATTTAAGAACAGCAATTTGACTGAAATAAATCCATAAAACTAAGGATTGAAAGTCTAGTTCACAGCGCATAGAAGGATGCAAATTCATACATCATTAGTTCATATAATACATTTTTCTACATAAAGTAAGACTATAAAAGGAATTCATAAAATAATTTTCTTCTTCTGTCTAGATTTTTATTATACCAAGTAACCTTCCACTAATAAAACTAAATTAAACTGAAATATATCATTTACTTCTAAATATAATAAGAACTTAATTAGGATTTTTAACTAGAGGTAATAAGGCTCTGAACGTCTAACCTTATTACTCATTTTTATCAATAATATCTAAAAATTTTAAAGAATTACAAAATTGATAAATATTTAAAGAATATACGATAGAAAAAAAGTAGGATTAGTCATTATATATAGAATTAAAGTAAAGAATCGCATTTTAATTAGTTTAGAACGGCAAAAACTTTCCCAGATAGAAAATTCGTCATGTATTTTGAAGTATTTGCTAGCTCAAAAGAGATACGACGCTCTTATCTTATCTAAGAAGAGTTAAGATCGGCTCGTAAAGTAATCAATGGGGAATTATTGACATAAATTTCATTGAATCAAATTATTTGATTAGATTCAAAGATAACTGCAGTAAAACTACATAAAAGTTAAAGAAAATAATATCAGAACAACTATTCAATCATTTTTACTTTTTCGTATATGAAGTACAGAGGAAGAAGAATCTTCAAAAAATTCGAACTCGAGATTTTGACGAACCTTTACATTTCATATCTACCTGAGTCCGAACAATATTTTCTTTCCATTATGTTTGTATGTGAACACGGTAACTCATAAAAGCTTTGAGCTAGATGGATGAAATTTGGTATTTAGATTTACAACCAAATTTAAAGATTTCTATGGAATTTGGACGGAATTCATTTATAGGAAGTCTATAGGATAAAATTTTTAATATATATAGGAAATTTATAGTATATGTCCCGTCGTAGGAAAGCCTTTTCTCCTTACCAGCTGTGATCGCCATGGAAACCTGCGCATGCGCAGTTTTTCTAGAACCTTGATTCAGTTTCTTTATACTTAGCTATGCAGATTTGTAATGACTAATTGGAGATGTAACAGTAAGTACCGTCGTGGCGTGTCTGTTTTCGTGTGCGTCGATAAATACCATTCTGTGTTTAATGATATACTTAATTACTGAGAATTAGAAATTATATTTCAGATGTTAGATCTTAGATAATTAAAACTACTGAACCATATAATAGATTTAGAATGGTACTATTGCACTTAGAATCAATCGTTGAAAACTTTGGTGCCATAGACAGTATACGTACATAGGTAATTTATAGAATAAAATTTGGTGCACTATTTAACATCTAAAATATAGATTCTTATCATATTTGTGCCAAATCTGTTAAACATTTGACCGTTTGTCGGTCTGCGCTTCCGCATGTATGTAAACATAATGACTGAGATGAATAAAATTCGGCATGTTATAACGTGACTATAATTGTAATTCCGTATCAAATTTTGATGTTCACTCTATTGGCAAAGAGGCGTTAAAAATGCATATTCTCGTGAGAGACTCTGTAAAATAGCTAGATTTATGCCAAAGATCTATATTTCATAACTATCGTTTACCAATGCTATGAATAGTATTCGCGACCTTACTCAAGGTCGACAATTTTATGGAGGAAAGGGAAGGGGAAGCGGATCAATTAGAGAGTATACAATAAAAATTCGTACAGAACATTCTCGGTTAATCTAAGATAAAAATTTTATTTTACTTATTAATTTTCAGAATTTTTCGATACTTATGCAGCATGGTTATTCTATTCTATATTCAAACTCTAATCAGCAAAATGTACTTCCATAAGTAAAAGAAAATTAAATCAAATGCATAAAAAAAAGATAAAAATGTATCAATTTTTCAATTTTTAATAATGAAGGTTTGTAAGCTAAAAAAAGATCAAAGCATAGAAAGATCAAAATACAGCACACTGATACGGAAATGTCATAGATTAAAAATTGGATTGCGCTTAATGTTGATTTTAATGATCTTTGATCGTAAACCCGATACACGCGTGAAGTTGACAAAAAAATTGATCCGCGAGATTTTTGTCCAATGCAGACTTGGGTTATCGGTTATTTGTTGCGTCATACGATAATTTTAATCACAGAAAGGAAATAAAATGGCGCAATGCTATGATTTTCGTATTTGGAAAGCAACTTTCCCTGTCAGTTTTAAAAATGCCACTTTCTAATGAAATTGCAAAATTTTTGTCAATTTTATATAGATTCCTTATAGGAAGGTTACCCATTGTAATGGTTCTCAAAATGATACGATTTTGGAGAAATGTTTGCAAATCTTTACAATTATAGTCCCTAGAACTCAAAACTAATTACGCTAGTTATCTTGTTAACATGGTAACTAAAGTAATTTTAACAGGCTTGGCGTAAACTATAAGGAGAGTAAAACAACTGGATGTTTGCAAATGGTTCATTAAGTTCAAAGATGGTTGAAATTTCCATTTTTCCATAACTTCTTTATGATTGAAGATAGAAAAATAATTCAACTTAGGCAAATTAGGTTTTCATTAAAATTAACAAATTTTACACTAAAATTTTCCAAATGCTACAAATGTTTAGAAGTTAAAAGTTAAAAAACGATTTTCAACCTCTTCCTTTGACTATTTTTAACATGATCTTTATTACCCAATTTAAATAAGTAAAAAATAGATTCTAAGCCTACTTTCTTTGTTTAATTTGAAATTGATTACATGCAGTGTGTTAAAGTTTAATTAAAAGTGTCCCAAAATTAACCCAAGATTTGAATTTGGCACCATTCGTGCATTAAAGTGTTGGCAACCTTATTAAAAAAGCCATTTGACAGCTAATGGTTTAGGGTTAGTAAAAAATGGAGCATTACACGATAGAACAACGTGTTTTCATTGTTGAACAATATTTCAAAAATAATGAAAGTCCGGCGGTTACAGTTCGAAAATTTGAGAATTGACCACCTAGATCGTGTGATTTAACACCACTGGATTTCTTTCTTTCTTTTCTTTTTTTTACGGTTATTTGAAGTCAAAGATCTATGCCAATAAGCACACAAGAACGCGTGCACTGTACGAAAAAATTCAACGCTGCATCCACGAAATTCAGCCGCATTTATGCAAAATGGCCATGGAAAATTTTGACAAAAGAGTGTGTATGTGCCAGCAAAGCCTGGAGGCCATTTTCCCTATGTGTTACTCCATATATAATCCTACCTTGTGTACTTTACAATTCAATAAAAATACAAAAATTAAAAAAAACCCTGTGTTTTTAATTTTTTTTATTTAATTTAAATCTTGCATCAACACATTGCTCTATCGGGTAACGCTCCATTTTGGATAATCCTAAACTATGAATTGTCAGTTTTTCTTTTTAATAGGATTGCGAACATTTTATTGCACGAATGGTGGCAAATTCAAATCTTGTGTTAATTTTTGTGACAAAACTTTAGATTGGAAAAAAAACTAATTAATTAAAAGTTAAGGAGAAATCAGAGAAAATTTTAGAAGTTGCTCGTACTTTAGTTCTTTTGAATGTATTTGATTGAAATAATTTATTTAATTAATTGTAGCAGCACAGATCGATTTAAATAATTATTTTTCAAACAAATACTGAATTATGCGTTAGCGATAAAGTCATTATCTATGGTGGTTTCAACATGTAATGTTTTTTTTTTGTTTTTTTTTGCCTGTGGATTGAAATAAATTTGAAATATTAACTTGCATTATAAAAAGCTCTATCTTAGCCTTCTAGGTTGTCGAGAGGAATTTTCCAAAGACGTCGTTACATTTCAATATTTTAATAATGCAACTTTATGCTAATTTCAATAAAAGCGTAATTTTTTTCTTCTTTATATTTCATGGCGATTTTCAAGATCAGAACTACGGAAGTAATAGCGAATTAATCACTTAATTAACAATAAACCTTCGTTAAGCGTGGATCTCAAGAATTATTGCACACAAGCAATACCTTTATTGCTGCCATTTAATTTGCTCAATTTCAACATTGGGTTCAAGTTGGGCAAATTGAATGGCAGCAATAAAGACTGAATAATTACGCATTTGTACTTAAATTACACTGATAAAAACGAGTTTCTTTTAAAAAAAATTCTATTTTAATAATTTTGATAAGTTTCAACAGAAATAAGCAAATGCTGTTTTTTGCAAAATTCAAATCTTTTGTTAGTAGCTGAATGGAAATCGTTTATTATTGACTGGCAACTCATGATTATAATGAATCATGATTGAAAACACCAGACTCCTTTAGATTTTGAGTAATTAAGCAAAAAATTACATAAGAATAAAAATATTATTAATTATGCCATTTATTTTGAAACTTAGCATTTTTAATCAATCCAAAACTCTAAAAAATATATTAATATTTATATTAAAAAATATTTTTAGCGTTACCTTTAATACGTTACATTAGAATGATTTCACCAGGTTCTTTTGTTTCCGTAGTAATATCAGTTAGTTATATAAATAAATGCTATTCAAAGAAAAATGCACAGATTAAATTGATAACACTTGATAACCACTGAATCAACAATTAAAAAAATTCTTACGTAAAGTAAACAAAGCTTACGGGGATTACAAATCTATTTGATGATAAAGACAATTAGATCGATGAATTAATATTAATTAGTTAATTAGATTAATTCTCACTGAAATCGAACGAATTATTGTTTAATAAGCAAAATTCATTTATAGACAATTTCCCTATACGTGAACTGATATTTTTTGTCACATATTTTTTTTTAAAAAATTTATTAATTTGTTTTTTTAAACCAAATCATGACTAACAATAAAAATATAAACACTTATACACCTTTATTATAAGCAGAGATAGAGGTGATTTTTTTTTTGTCTTCTTGCTATATATATACTGGATTTTAAAGAAATTTTTATTTCTGGATTAGAAATGTGATATGATGTACATAAATTATGTATGTCAATGCTATAAATTCTAAAGACGTAAATTTATTCACTGAATTAAATGCATTCAAATAAATCAAATTAATCATTAATTTAATTAAAATTAGGAAGGGTGAACCAGTTGGTCGATAAATACGGCCAGTAATTTAAAAATTAAAAAAAAAACTAGATTTATTAATGTACCAAATGTAAAAAACCTTTTTTTTTTCTTTCATTCTTTCTTTCTTTTTTTAAATCAAAAACTGAGGTCACATATCGTAAAAGAACACCTAAAATATAATTTAATTATTTTAAGGAAAAGGTTTACCATTAATTGTCATTTGAATTTATAGGCAGCTTCTACAGTTATGTAGAAAGGGAAACTGATCGATAAACATACACTAATAAAACTATTTAGGAAAATAAACATTTTAATTTTTAGTTTTTCACCATATCGATATCCTCCTGACTGAACAAGCGTATATACCAGAAATGGCGAACCAATCGCACGTCTGCCATTGATGGCAAGCGACACAATATTTTGGGCACGTCACTGATCAAAACGGTTTGCATTTTAGTTCAAAATCACAAAGTTACCTATGAATAAACGCGAATGATCGGTTAGTGGTGCGCATATTTCCATTTCCTACCCTATTTCATACATGGAAAAAAAATCGGTCAATATCATTGGTTCGTCTTTATCTTTGTTATTAAAAGCGAATTCGAAGTAGTTTCATAGTAGTATGGCTAGGATTGTACATCATAATTGTCGAAGGACGAATTTGGAATGATTGCTGGAAGCACACCCGTTTGTTAACGTCTTGCCTTAGTTACGTCGTGGACTACAATTGCTAATGATGCAAAGTTTTTCTACTCATAGCGTAGTCAATTTCTTTGACACAACTGTATTTTGAAGTTTATTTGTGTTATATTTACGATTTTTAACTGTTATTTACCATGGCTAGTTTAGCAAAAAAAAAAAAAAAAGTAACAGAGTGTAAGTGTAACAGAGAATTTCAAACTTGGTGGACGAGAAATATGGCATGATAAGTAAAGGCGACAAAGCGGTGTATGTTTTATATTCTGGAAAAGTGGTATGTTGAACATTTGCATTTGAAACGGCATTTTGAAACAAATCACAAATCCTTTTGCTAAAAAGGTGAACCAGAGCAAAAAGAATTATTTGCAAGTACAATAAAAGACAGAAATAAACTGTCGACGTCTATGATTAAATATGTTAGCAAAAATTGTCATACAAGTTACTCGGCTGCAAATGTCATTGCTCGGCATGATAAACCTTTGGAGGAGGGAGAGTTTTTGAAGGAAGCCTGGTTAGCATGAGCCTCCTCACTTTTCGATGATTTTGATAATAAAGATATTCCTTTGTCTAGAAACACAATAAAAGAAAGAATCTTAAAACTGGCCGGAAATGTATCGGATGCTCGATACAATGCGGGAAACATCATTAAGAAAGAATTAATTGCGATAATATCTTTGCTAACAACTACAAAAGGCACAGATATTTGTTCGGCTGTTAAAAATTCGCTTGCTGAGAAAGAAATTGATTTTTGAAAAATGTTTCAATAACAACTGATGGTGCTCCAAATATGGTGGAAGAAAAAAAAGTGGTTTCATTAGTTTATTTCAAACAGACATGAGATTCGATTCTTGAATTCCACTGCATTATTCAAAAACAAGCCTTGTGTGCTAAGAGTGGTTTAACATCTCTTGTTAATATAATGGCGTTAGTGACAAAAATAGTCAACCTCATATCGTCGCAGGCTTTAAATAAGCGAAAGTTTGATGCATTGTTGGATGAAATTAACTCAGTGTATAATGGCTTACTAATGTAAAATAATTTTCGTTGCTTGAGCCGAGGGAGCGAATTTCAAAGATTTGTTGACTCTTTGGAAGAAATGAAAATGTTTCTGAAAAATGAGAGGGAAATAGAACAATACCGATAGTTGTTGGATATTATGTGGCTTTCAAAATTGATGTTTTTTTACAGACATATGCCAACATTTCAATCAATTGAACGTAATTCAGCGTGCATGTGCATTCTGCTAAAAGTAACACCTTACAACCCTAATATAAATTATTTGTCATCTAATCTGCAACAACAGAAATCGCACCAATATTACTTTAGTTTGAATTATATGTATAACTAAAACATTTTCTACTATATATGCAAAATGTATTTTTTCGTAGTATATAACGGATTTTGAGTTTTTAGTACTTAGTTTTATTATTTTTCCAATAATCACAATTCAAAACTATTTTATGGCACATCTATACATCATTAAACATTTCTTTAGAAAAAATGGCACGTTGATCCATAAAGGGTCGCCACCCCTGGTATATGCTATCAATCCAGAAAAAAAAAATATTTCATATTTGTCATATTTGCAAAAGTGCAAATTTTGTAAGCAATTTTTGACTTATTTTCTGATGGCTAGATTTCTGAAATTTTATACAATTACGTATTCTCAATAAATATACAATACTTTAATGTTTTCTGAATTTAATTTTCAGTTAATCAATAAATTTTAATTCTGACGTCGTCTGCTACAGAACTTAAGAGGGAAAAAATGACATTTGAAGAGATGATTTTCAAAATATGTTACATATTATAAAGCAAAAAGACTTACTTCAAATCAAAGCAGTATCAAATGCAGCAGTATGAAATACACTAAAACGATCTTTTGTTCAATCAAAAAATCATTTATCATTGAAATATTAACAGAGAAATTAATAACAAAAAAAAACTTAAAACGTTATGTATCTGTACTTACCAAATTAGTAATTAAGATTTAAATAGTTATAAACAAATAGTTCTAAATTAGAAGTTATTCAATGATCTAAACTGGTCAGGAGTATTTCACTGCTTTAGCTGCAAAACAGGAAAAACTGCCATTGCAACCGCTTTGCAAGAATTTCATTTTGAGACTAAGTTAACATTTTTACTACACTAAAAATAAGCTAGTAAACAATACCTGATTGCGCACGTAATAGATCACAGGCTACTTATCTACTAAAAAGATTAAAAAAATGATAGAATGATAAAACTAGACTCCAAAAAATTCCATTAATGCGTACGGCGCACACAAAAGAAACCAAAAATAAACCGGTTGTCTTGCATATAATTGTAAATATTTTTGATATAAAAGTTATTTCATAAGGGGAGATTAAAATCTAACTTACTAACAGATGTTGTTATAGAAAAAAAAAAGCGCGACAGACCAGGAAATATATGTAAAAATCAGCAGATCTATTAATTCAGAAAGAGTTTTCTAGAAATAAAAGAATAGTTAGCTCTAAAACGATTGAGCAATCGAGTTTTCTCTCGATTTTTAAGAGTTGCTCAATTTCCTGATTCATACTTTTTTCGACATCTCGGATAAAAGAAATTAACATTAAATCAATCAATAACATTGAATAATTAGGGTTTAAAAAAAAGGAAAATAGAATTGACGTAAATACGCTGCCGCATAGAATTCTGCAAAAAAGAACATTTAAAAAAATTGTTAGTTTTTTTTTTCCATGCTATGTAAATAAAATTCCAGTGAAAATGGAATTTTTAGAGAGACATTTAGTTATAAATTCTCCATAAAAAGGAAATATTTTGAAAATTAATTTGTAATATTAATTTTTGTTTATCCAAACGGAGGAGAATTGCTACTATTATAAGTAAATTTTCAGCATTTTTTTTTTTTTTTACATCATCCAATTTATCCAGACTTTATTCTTTTCTTTAATTTGTAGGCTGCTTTTCATTCCAAAAGTAAATAATAAAATAAAAAATAATTACATTTTCAGCATTTTTATATATCATCTAAAATATTTCACTTTGTTCTTTTCTTTTATTTGCTTTGCTTCCAATGTTGCTTTTCATTCCAAAACAAAATAAGGCTCTATAAAGGTCGCTTATACTGCGGTAGATTTAGATATTTTGCTGTCCTAAACAATGGGCATTTCTTTGTGAAAAGACATTTTTTTTGTTTATTTATTATTACGCATGACACCACGGTATCCACGTTTATACACATTTTTATTTAGGTAGATTAATTTTGTTTATAAATACTAAAATAACTAAGGTAATATAATGAAGCATATAGGAATCTAACAATTATATTTAAAAAGAGTTATTATCATCTTAATATCCTACAATTCATAAAACTTATATATTTTTTAAAAAGTATTTATTTATTTGCCGATTAGGTTAGATATAGTTTTTTAATCGACCTGCCTGCTGCCCAACTTCAGACAAGCAACTTTAACAATTGCTTAATCTACCTAGTCAGAAAATGTCACTGCATTTACTAACAGCTATAATCGACATTTAATTTGTGAAATTTTTCTTTATCTAATTTCATACAATGCAAGTAAATATAGGGTGCACCCAAAAAATTTTTGCAACTAGATTGCATAATACTTTTAGTAAAACTTAGTTATTTTTAGGGGGGATAGTTATAATTTCATAAAAAAATTAATTTAAATTAAAATGAAATATGAAATTAAATAATTCACACGCTGAGTATTTTCTGAAACACATAAAAATATTCTACTTTTTAGGATACAAATATAAAGCGTATTTATCACTATTATTATATATTTTTTAATTCAACATTTTCTATTTTTAATTTTAATACATTTTATAACTCATTATCATGTCCGAGATATGTTGCGAAAGTCCACTGAACATTAAGAAAAAGACCAGTAAAACATTCTAGTGAGGTTTGTTTATAATAAAGTATTGGTTTCACTTCATATTTGTTGCGCTATATACATTCAAATCTATTTTGAACAAGATACTTCTCAATTTTTGGGGGGAAATCATATATTTTGATTTCTTACTCTTATAAATATTTTGAAATGAATATAAAAACTAATTGGACTGTAGTTTTAATTAATTTTTCTATAAATTGAAAACTAAATTCATAATTCAGTTTTTTTTCTTTGCGCGATAATTCGTGTTAGTTTCCTTATTTTTCCTTTTGGTCAATCATACCCTTGGTAACGATGATGTAACGTGAGCTTAAACCTCATGCTTGCAACTGTTCAAATTCTGCGAAATCAAACTGTTACAGCAGTGATTTCCTAATTAGAGACTAAGAACAAGAAATGGACTTCCTATTCGAACACGAATGGACGATGAACTTTCTTCTATTCAGTGATGAATCGTATGTGTGCCTATCTGTTGCCATTCATCGGAAATAAAATTTTAAATCTAATCCTTCTTTCCGAATAGCCTTATATACATACTCATGCCATTTTGTGGAAATACCATATCTCACCATTTGTTATTTGTATAACTGATAGACAAAGAATTTCTGTTTTTACTTTTTCGTTTACCTAATATAGAGAAAGTATAATAGTCGCCAAAAAATCCGAATTCGAGATTTCGACAAATCTCCACTTTTTAGACTTCCCCGAGATAGAAAAACACACTTTTAGAGAATGTCCGTCTGTTTGTGACAAAGATAATTCAAAAACGCTTCGACCTAAACGGATGAAATTTGACATACCGTCTTCACACTAAATAAGCAGATTTCTATCAAATTTTGAGTAAAATCTATTCAGTGGAAGTCCATCTGTCCGTCTACTCGAATATAAGTTAAAGCGATAATTATAAAATGAAGAGAGTTAGATTGATAAAACTCGGCACACAGATTTAACATCGGTGATGCAGGCATCTAGCAAGTTTTCAGCCAAAATCCACCAAGGAATTGACTGCCTGTACTTTCAGAAACATGTAAACGGAATAACTGGAAAACTCAATAACTTAAATATATCAAATTTAGTAGGGGATTTTGTGACTATGAGTGTAGTTTTGTGTCAAATGTTGTTTTCAATCGGCTCAGAAAAAGTGACTAAAAGAGTCTTTTGATACTATTAACCGCATGCCAGGGATTAAGGATGCCATGAAAGATTCTGTCAGAGTGCTAAATTCACGCCAAAAGTTAATATTTTGTAACTACTATACATCAAAGCCATGTAAGGTATAAAGGTATCAGAGATGATACCTTTATGAAGGTATCAGAGATGATACCTTTATGAGAGAGTATGTGAGAAAGGTTTGGGGAGACAACTCCCGCTGGTTTCCATTATTATAAACTAATAGCTTTAGCGATTAGTATTCTTGCAGAGGATATCGATTATATTTCATTTCAGTGACATTGTTCATATAAAATTTCATAACTACGATTTCTTTAAGTTGTCAGTCATTAAAGCCTTGTTATTTTAACTGTCTTGTATATGTTCTGTCCATTAGGTATACGGACTTTTTTATTGAAGAGCAATCCCATGAAATCATGGAGCTATTAAAAATGTAAATGTTACACTGAATTATCTTCTAAATTTTGCGGCATAATAACTACACAGCTTCGTCTAGTAAACTATGCAAATCTCATACAGATTCTTTCTTTCATTTTCAACAAAGGAAAAAAAATTATAAGATTAAATATTTGATGAAATAATGAAAAAGGTTTAAATTTCGGAGCAAAAATGTTATCTACTGTTAGAAATTAAGTTTCAATATTTTTAAAAAAATCACCAAAATTCAGAAAAAAATTTACATAACAAATGAATTGATATTATAAAAACAAATGTTTAAATTTTAAAACAGTGCAAAATTTATTTTGGTGTAATAATATTTTCGGAAATTATTGAGGAAAAACATCAAACCTCACTAGTCGTGTAAAATTTTAATCTTTTATTAATAAAAATTAAAACAAATCGTTTCGAGGTGTGCATTTTCATTATGTAAGCTATGTGCCAAAATTGGCAGTTGTAGATTAAACGGTCTAACTTGTAGAGCGCGAGCACACACACTCTCATATACACACATTCATCTTTATTATTAGTAAAGATAAGAAATAAAAATTTCAGGCCATAAAAAAAAAGAAAATACAATAAGAGCAATGAATACAAATAATAAGGATAACTTACTTACCCAAATATAGAAATGCATTTTAATACAACAAAATCAAAAGCAGTCTTTTACAATACTACTCCCCCTCAAATGACTGCGATCAGTCCCAAACAGCCCTCGTGTCGCTGAGACACGAGACGGTAAACAAACTAACTATGTTTTCTTTGTTATCATTTGATATTACTACTAATCTAATCGAGAAACTAAAATACTCTATAATATTTAAGTAACTATAGTAAGTAACGTATGTAGACTTTCAAGCCACATGTTTCCATTCATTCGTTGCTATTGATTCAATCTATTGCTTTAAAATCATCCTTTTAATGTGAAAGTTAAAATTTAAATAAATATTAGATTCTGTTATCTTAATTACAACAGTATATGCTCGTAAATAATAAATAAGTAAATATAAAATACGATAACTGGATGTAGTATGTTTAGTGAGCGTGTGGTGGTAGTTAATCTTATCACTACAGAAGATTTCAATCACAGCAATGACTATAACGAATTTGGTTTCAACTGTATTCTGGGTTCTCTTTTATGCGAGAATGTTTTCTTTTATGCTATCAGGAGGTCGAGCAATCTAAGGTATCAAATTTAACTTCGTAACATTGAAAGAGAGTGCCGATTTGCCAATTTGAGGAGAGCGTCATGGAGTGCTTTAACTCAAGGTTCTTAACCTCCGGACATAACAGGTGAATAGAGAAATGCCATGGAAATGAGAGTATGTAGTAATGAAAGACTGCGTGGGTTCGAAGCACACTCCTGATAACGAATACTATGGTTTTCTTTTTTCAACGTGTGATCCACGCAGTTTCGGAAACAGAAGATGCCTTCGTACAATAAAACAAATATAGACACCCACATTTGCTGAGATCACCCTAAATTTAACTAAATGATGGAAAGAGAGAAGAAAACGAGGCTGGCTGATAGATTATCTGGAGATTGAAATATCATGTAGCATACTGCAGCTATTAAGCACTATATGGCGGCACAATAGGAATTAAAATTTATTTTGTTTATATTTTGCATTGCCTTAATTTGGTAACTGATCTATTTCAATATAAACGGTTAAATTAGTCTTATGGCTATCATTTTTAAGTACAATTGTCATGTCATTAATCATTATTTTCAAATGGGATTTGAAAGATTCACGAATCTATATGCTTTCCCGAGAACCTTTTTTCTTTTTTCCTTTGGCAGCAACATCACCCCTGATGAACGATAAATCAGGTCTGAGTGTTTTTTCGATAAGAAAGTCAATGGAAAATAAAGAGAAAGTAACAAAAAGTTTTATCTCGTAATTGTAAGCAATTTTCTGATAATGTAGAGATATCTGAGTCGGCATTCCCCTCTACAAACTTTCATACCATACCAGCAGGAGAATGTTTGAAACTTAACATGAGATATAGGTTACCTCAAACCCACATGCACATGTAATAAAACCAGAAACTTTCTGATCTCGTAGTCTAGATCTTAATAGCAAGCTACCACGGCTTTCCATTATATATGAATTGTTGATAGGAGAAGATGAATAGAGAATATAAAAATAATATAAAGAATATAAAATATAAAAAATAAATAACTCCAAGAATATAAAAAAAAAGGTTTTGATGACAGAAATAGACACGCATTGATTGCAACAAGGCTTAAGTAGTTATATATTGCTGAATTTTGACTTTTTTTTGTCGTTAATTGATTTATTCTTTCATTTTTTTTTCCAAAATTAATTTACTGTATTAATTTATTGTATTAATATACATTTTGTATCATCTATGAATAACACCATTTCATATTTTGTTTAATTTATTTCTTTCTCTGTAATGTGTGTGTGTGTGTGCGTGTGTGTAAAAAAGCCTTCAAATCTTTCAAACTATTTTAGCATTGGCTTTTTTTTTTTTGGAAATATTAAAGACCCAAACAACAAATCTATTCTAGAAGAGAAGATTAAAAATGTCAAGATTTTTGACAGTAGCATGAACTTAAAAACTTCGTTTTCTCGATTCACAATTGGATTGTTTTTCTAAAAATTAAGGTGCAATTAGTGAGAAATAAGGTAAAAGATTTTTCTATAAAAGAAATGAAAGGCAATATCAAAGAAAATGGAATATCAGCATGATAGTAGACTATTGCTGATGCTGCAAAGAGACAATCTTGCAAAGTTCACAACAAGAAAAGTGGTGCAAGAACTTTTGAGGTAAAAAAAAAAAGCTATATATAAGGAATTGTAATTTTCTAAATATATTTACCAATTATCTGAATTAGGAAATGAATGTAATTTATATGGATTTATGAATTAATAAAATTTAAATGAAATGTCAAAATTTTGCGATTTTAACTGTTTTCCTCTAGGTATGCAATTACTTTGTAAAAACTTCTTATTAGATGGAAATAAATGGATTTCATTTTTAGAATCAACACTAAAAATAACATAAAAATCAGCCATCAAAAATTGAAACAATATCCAAAGAGGTTTTATTTATTTATTTTTGCAGGAATGTATAAGTCGGTACAATTTCCATTCTAGGACTCATGATATTTGGAGATCAAATTTAAAGGGAAAAATTATGTCTGACTAATAATGAATTTCCAGTAATTGCATACTTGGTTAATAAAAAAAATAAAATAGAAAAAAACAGCAGGAGTGGTCTTTTCAAAATTTTATCGCGTATTCTCTAATAAACTTGTCATACCAGAAAACGCCTTGCATGACACTGGCGTACAATAGTTACAAAATATTAATTTTAGTCGTGAATTTAGCAATTTTATTGAATTTATTGTGACATTCTTTAGGATTCTTTAATCGATTATCTCTGGCATGCAATTAATAGTATCCAAAATTCGAATTTATGCTTAAGATATTTTCTCTCAATCGATTGAAACAAAGATTTGACACAAAACTGCACTTGTAACATAATTTGATATATTTAAGTCATTGCGCTTTTGAATTATCACTTTAACCTGTTTCTGAAAATATGCACCGATAAACAGTCAACCCGTTGTCGGTTTTGTCTCAAACTTGGATAAGTGTCTACACTACAGATATTAAATCTGTGTACCGAATCTTATCTGCTTAGCTCTCTTCGTTTTGTAATTATCGTGTCAACTCAGATTTGAATTAGCCGGACAGATGAACTTCCTTTTATTCAAAATTTAATAGAAATCTACAAATTTAAAACCGTATACTAAATTTCATCTGTCTAGATCAAAGTGTTTTTGAGTTATATTTGCCACAGACAGACAGACATTTTCCTAAAATGTATTTTTCGAACCCAGGGAGGTCTAAAATGTGGAAATTCGTCAAAATATCGAGTCCGAATTTTCTGACAATTACTATACTTTCTCTATACTACGTACACAAGAAAGTAAAAACAGAGCTTAGGTCTGAAAGTTAAGGATCTCAGTGGCGTAGTGGAGGTAAATCGAGCTTGAGGTACAATATGAATTTTTTCGACTCGTATCAGTGACTGTAAGTATAAATTGTTCTCCCGTCTTAGTATTGCTTTTTCGCTCTTTCATCATATATTTCTTTAAAAAATGACATACTCGTAATAATATTATGTCTACATAATACCCTTTAAAACCAGCACCCGTGACATCTATATTCCCCTTGTCCCCCACCGGTTATTACACCTGTACCTGTACCATTAGTTCTCATTGTTTCACGCTTTCTGGCATAATGTGCTCCATCAGCGGCGCTTTGTTTCATGTCGGAAACTCCCTACCCATACATAATCAAATCATTTGACTTTAATCACTTCCTAGGAGAAATAAGAAAGGCTCTCCCAAAGAAGTGATATTCTGCAGCCCTAGTTCAAAAAACAAAAACACTTTCTGGCCATTGTTTATTACATCACAATTATTTATTATGTTATTTCAGCATCTAGGTTTTTCCATTAATAATCGATTTTGGAGTGCAAACACATCATTGCAGGACATAGAGTGATCGAGAAAGCATGGCTTTACTCTTCATGTTGCAAAACTACTCGTTCTTCTATTATTCATTAGAAATGGCAAGTCTAAACTTGTACACGAACAAATCACAATTTGATCAAGAGCGATTTGTCTTGAATAAAAATAACTCTTGATCGACCTTCCAAAACAGCTAAAATTAGATTAGCTTATCATTAGATAAAATTCTGGCTTGTTGTAAGCATAAAAATTTTTCTTAAAACACGTTTCATAGTATTTATAAATATATTTCACCATAGTATTTATAAATCGGGGAAAAAAATTCTGTTACCAAATTTTTGGAGATAAAACAAAAGTAATGAAAGCGTGGAGGTCAAATAGATAATCTAGAAATAAAGTAGATTTTACTCACATTTATAAAATATTTTATATACTTAAAATGAGTTTTAAAATTTTTCTTTTTTTTAAATTATAGTCACTGTGGTTTTAATTTTTTTATAATTCTGTTTTGCTAATGATTTATCCCTTTTAACTTTATTGTACTATGGTACAATAAAGTATCCAAGTATGAAAATTTCAAAAAAATCAAAATTTTAAAAGATAACTAAGCGCTGATACTATTAAAATATTGCACTGTAATTTGAAATTCACGCATGTACAAAATTTCAGAACTCTAGAACATCATGAAAGGATGAAAACTTGTTTATGAAATGTCTTCTTTACAAAGAATGAAAGTTTTTGAATTGGAAATCACGTAAAATTATGAAAAGAAAAGAAGTTTTAAAATATGCTTTTGCTAATGTATTATAAAGCAGAATTTTTTAAAATCAAAAATATGATTGCTAAAGCAAAATATTGTAAGCCTAAGATGTTGATGGAAACATTCTAAGTAAATTGTATTTTTAATAATATTTAAAATATTTTTTAATTCTAAAAAATGCTAGGGAATTTTCACCTTACTATATTTATTATGGCGTTTTAATCTCTCATTACATTGTCTCAGGAGTCTCGCATTTTCCCGCGTTTCTTTTAATTCCATTTATATTATAAAATTGTTTTCCACTTTTCAGTTTATTCATTATTTATTCTATTCATTAACGAAATAGTTTTTTTACTACGTTTTAATCTTTAAGATATTTCATAATAATGGAATCTTATGTTTAAATTCTTTGAAATCCACTATCAGATGATGTCTGTGATATGAAACCAAAATTTATTTGAAATTAATCCATTGTCTAATAATTAATGTCCCAAAATATTAAAATAACGTACAAGCAATATACAAAAAGAAAGCAAAATACAAAATTGCAAAATTCTAGTACATGAAAAAATTCCAAACAACAAGCAAATCAAATGGAAGTTTACAAAAACGCTAAACTGAATCAAGCCCTTAATACATGATACGACCATACATGGTACGGGCATCGAACTATCGCTTTTCAAGCTAAAAAGCTAGAATTAAATTATCAAAATCAAAAGCATCAAACAAAAATTGTTCATAATACGAAAACCCCTTATAAATCATGAATTTTTAATTGAGATAGTACATATATGAAACAGAAAAGTTCATCTAACTAAATTACGAAAAAAACCGGACAGTTAACGGGTTAAACTATTTAACCAAGAACAATTACCTTAAGCATAAGAATCACTGCACTCAGTATGTAGTGGTGAAGCGCACAGGCAACAACTTTTTTTGGCTTTTTCACCAAGGGTGGGATCCTGACACCCATCCTGAGAACTAGCGATCCTAAAACACTGAAACAAATATGATTTTTTTCCCCTCTTACATGTTGGTTTATCCCTGTAAAATGCCCGTCTATAATCACCTTCTCTATTTGAAGTTCATTTATACTGAAACAAGTGCACCAGTAGCTTTCAAGTGCGTGTTTGCCCTAGATAAGCGGTTCTTTGAAATTGACCCGACCGCCTTTATTAAGGAAACCGCACTGTTATATCTGGAGTATAAGATACAGATCACTTTTACTCGTTCGATAGCAACGTATTCTCATTAGCAACATTATAAATATTTTTTGAAAAAGAATTTTAGTATTTTTACCGGCTTCCTCCCCCCCCCATTTTCAACACGGTATAGGAAAAAAAAATGTTAAAAGAAAAAAATACATGTATATATGTTCAGATGCTTACTGAATTTCTACAATTTGGATCTCCCTGAGACATAATTCCAAAGTATTTTTGGAATTGCGCCTATTTGTTGTTAAAATGATAACTCCTAAGCGAAACAAATTTGGTTTGAAATCTCAACATTAAAAATTAAAGAAGAATATATCTCTATATGAAATTTCGTAGGATGTCTTTGAGTTATATTAAAAAATTATGCTACATTATAACAGTGATAACGTGTATATAAAAAAAAATCATTTAATATCTTAACAACCCGCGCTGGTAAATATGCAATAAACAAAACTATGAAAAGCATTGTCATAAAATGCACTGAACTTTCCTTTAACCAACATAATTCATTCCAGAATCCTATTCGAAAAGCGAAACAATTTTTCCATAAGGATTCATGTAAAATAGGACAATGCATTCAATTCCAAAAAAAAAAAAAATTATTCAAAGCAATTTATAATAATATTATAAATTTATTATTTATAATGTATGCTTTTTACAAGAAAATTATCTAAAGACATGCGCCTTTGGCTACGATTTATAATTTGTCAAAAATGAGACACTGCATTATCGTTAAATGAATTTGTAGCGCGCATAGCTATTATTTTTTACCCCCTTCTGATTAAATCTCCTTCTCAGCTTTTTGCTGTGACACAGAATTCAGCTCCACAAGCTCTTCGGTAATTCTTGCGATTCTTCCATTTGTATGTTCTTCCACCAGCTCATCGATGCCATTGCTATTCACGTCTAGCCCCATAATCTTGTTTAAGACAAAATCTTGTCGATTAAGCTTCCACAGGCACGTGCTCAAACCCCTTGTGCGACCGAATGCGATTGCATTCGACAACGCCTATTCTGTCGAAATTTCTTCTATGTTAATTATAAAGGTTCTCTTCAAACAGGCTCTCAACATCGACTGATACAGGACAATGCAGCTTGTGAAGTCACAGGTATCTTCTCGGCAGTCATTCTGCGAAACATCGCTCGTTAAACGAGTCATATTTTTACATTTTATTTTACACGTTATGCAAATCACTCATTAAGCCAAGTTTAATTATATAGCTCTTATTTTTTATTTTATTTATTTATTTGAAATTTGAGAAAAAAAAAGTAAATTTTGAATTGCCGACATGTAAATATTTTAAATTTCAAAGTATTATAATAGTTATTTTTGTGCAACAATATGCTTCGAAATTATTAAATAAAAACGTTAAATTATCGGGTAGATTCTAATTAAAAATTATGATAGAATTTTGAAAACTCATTTCTTCGTTAGCACTTATCATCCAAGAAGTAACTATGTGGCAAATTTGATAATTCAAGATTTATCGATCAGAACTACAAAGCATTTCGAAAAAACTTCAAACATAATATGCCAGCCAGTGTCCTGGCATATGGGTAGCGCGTCTTTCCCGTGAACTGAGCGTCTCGGGTTCGGGCATGGTTGCTCTTCTGTGTTCTATCTGTGAGGTGTGTGAATGTGCCCCCGTGTAAAAAGGGGTTTGTGCAAGCGAATATGACGCATGAAGTAGCGAAGTCATACTCTTGGTCCTAGTTGGCTAGTTGGCGTGTCATAAGTCATAATATAATATACCAGCCTATAAAAATTTCTATAGTGGAAATCGGAGATTTTTATTAAAATCTGGATGATATACATCAACAAAAAGGCCGATTCTTCGCCGTATACTTGCGAATATTATAATAGAAAACTGTAACAAACTAGATAGATTAAAGTCAAAATTAAGTTCCCTTTTTTGCAATTGTAAAGATCTGTAGCATTAAATTTTGGTCTTCGTCTGTTAAGAGGTTCATTGTCGTGATTCTATTTGTTCGTGCGCATACAAATGCAATAACTCAAATATTCATCAAGCTAGATGGGTGAATTTTAGAATATAATTTTTATTTAAGTCAAAATTTTAGATCTATATAAAATATGGATAAAATTCATGGATGGATACTCTCTATGTATTGATTTAGTATTTATACGAGCAAGATAAATAATATTTAGAATATGGTCTTGACAACAAAAGAGTAGATTTATAAGAAACTTTGACCAAAATCGTCTGGGGAAGGGAGGTTTATTACTTCATAAATATTAAATAAAAATAATTCATTTCTGATTACATAATGATGCACACGGATACAATCTTCCTAATGGACTACTAAGCACTATGCAAATTAAAAGATCTTAAAAAGTATATTAAAAAGATTTTATATAAAAGAAAATTTAAATTGCTTTCACATAAACTTCATTTAAATTTGAAGGTTTGGTGGCCATAATGTGAATCGCAATATTATGTACCTTGCTAGTTATGGGACAAAATTGTTATTTCTCGTTCTGTACTATATATTAAGTGCTAATAATATCAAAGTTAATAATATAATAATATAAATGTTAATAATATAATCATTTCAACTAGTTGTGACTCGACATATCAGGAAATAACTGGATTACTTTTTAATAATTAAAATACATATCGAATGTTTAGATCTAAAGTGTCCTCTACCAAAGTACCATAAAGAAATAACCCAGTAATCACAACCGCTCAAAATATCAATCATATAATTTTTCTGCACATGAGAAAAGGTAATCCCTCTCTCATATTCTAAAATGCATGCTTATAGGAAAAAAGACACACACACACACACATATAACACCTTGCAAAAATATCAATACTTTTTCATAAATTCTTTAATTTATATATATTTAATAAATTAACAATGTGGCACTTCTGACAATTGCTACTCTGCTGCACCCTTTAAAAATAACATACATCATGTAAATTATTAAATTATTTTAATATGAACTAGTCGCCTGCTTTCTCCTATCGAGCTTTTCAGTCATTTTTTTTTGTCCAGTTTCTTATATTTTTAAATAGTTTCAGCAATCTTAAATGATATTACCTATTTTTTCCTCTCTCTATATATAATGCTGTTAATAAAAGTTCTTTAACTATGACTACACGCAATTCAGAAAAGGGTGTTTTACTTTCATCAACCAAACATCTTACGTTCAAGATAAAAATTTCAGCATCTCATATTTTCAACGCAAAGTTTATATTTTATTTAGGCGCGAATTTCAAATTTCTCTTGTTTGAGGCTTTTCTTTTTGATTGGCCGAATTTGAGTGATCAAAATCTGATAAATTGTTTTCTTGACGCATTTGCTGACTTACAATGATTTCAAGTTCAAGAATTTAATCACAAGTTGACTACGCCGACCCGCCATCAAATACACGAATAAATCGGAATGACCGGACCGCCTTGACAGCATTGGCGGGATCTGAGGTTGAATCCTAAGGGCCATCACCAGCCACGGTACAATCTCTCCCGTGGGAGGCACGTCCCGTATCGGTTGAGGATAGCCAACCCCACACCATTTCTGTATCCATCTGAGTGGAAAGAACCAATCACCGACAGCTTCTCATCCTCAAATCTGAAGTGCCCCCTGGAGGTATTTAAGTCAAACAGGTGTTGTTTATAATAAAAGAGAATTTGACGTCACTAGTTTCTGCATCTAAACTGAAATTAAACGTTTTTACTAATTACAAGAAAACTATAGTTCTTTTAAGAAAATAAATATTATATTCGCATTGTTTAGATTTTACCTAAGGTAATATATTAAATATTTTTATTTTTAAGAAAACTTCAGAGTTTTATTATCAGTATATTGTCGATAATAGCATGATATTTTTTGTTTATTTTTAAAAGTAAATATTGATTCTTTAAAATGTTTCAAAACTTTTATTATATTCTATAAAATTTTGCTGTTAAGTTTTATTTCAAGTTCGCAGTTTGATATTTTTGAATCATATATGGAAATAATAATAATAATCAAAATTGGATATCATGTATATCATCCCTCGCATAAAAAGTTGCTATACATGGACGGTGTCTGCTACAAAGTTATAATATAAAAACAAAATCACTAATTGCTATATATAAACAAAACATGAAATCATATTTATAAATTCCAAAACTTTAGAAGTTCAGATTATTTAAAAATACTTATTAATTTATTCTGTAATACTTTAATAAATTAAAAATTTAAAAAATATTCTTATATTGTCTGTATTATAAATTTTAGTTTTAGATCAATAGCAAATTTACATTAGTTTGGAAATGATAGAGAGTTTTTTTTTTTAGTCATAAAAACATTCTTTTATGGTCTATTTCCATGGTTACATCTGAGTCTTCTAATACGAATAAGTAGATACTATGAGTTAAATATCATGTTATATTATTGTACATTTCGGTAGTTATTGTTTAAAAAAAGAAATCCAGATCATTTCATCAATGCATATTTATATATACATATATAAATATGCATTGGTTCTAATATTTTTTAAACTAAAGTTTCCTCTAAATTATTTTTTTTTAAATTGCAATCAGGACTTAGAATAAAATATTTTTGATCATAAATAAAACAACAAAATAATTTATTGAAGCATTTCCATTATTTTTAAAATCAATTCATCATTTAGGATTTTTTAATTGATTCCTACCCTAAGAAGTTAACATGCATCTTAATTTTTATGGCGAAGGAAATACGTTCTTTAGCCTATCCCTCTCCCCTTAAAATAGTCGCTTGTTGGTGAGATGGGGATACCGTAAAGACATTTTAAGCCAATGAAATGAAAGGTTTTTATTAAAAGGATAGACTTTTATTTTCAGGCGTAAACAATTGTTAATCGGATAGAATATGTATTTAGTTTACTATTTAAACTGCTGTAAAAACGACAAAATGATGTCGGCGTCCTGGCACAGGGATAGAGCGTCATCCCCGTGATCTGGGCGTCCTGGGTTCGAGTCCCGTTTTCGTTTCTTCCGTCTGTGAGATGTGTGAATGTGCTCTCCTGTAAAAAGGGGTTGTGCAAGCGAATGAGTGATGCGTGAGTAGCAAAGTCGTACTCTTGGTCCTAGTTGGCGCTACTAAAAAAACAAGAGACGCTCCCCCACAGGCTCACATAAGAAACAACAACAACAACGAAATGATAGACATTCTTTCTGCTATACAGACTAAAGAAATACGAACGAACTGAACCAAGCGCATTATCAAGATACAATATCTCGAACTAGAGGTTCGAAATCTATGTTTTCTTCATAAAGACAATTGCAAAGAGAAAATTATTTTATAACTCTGAAGGAATCACTTTATGGATATTTTTAAGATATTCTCAACCTAATCAAAGAAATGCATTAATGAGTACTGAATATTAAGCCACTGAATATATAAACAGTAGGTTTTAATTAATGTCCTTATGTTAGCGTTAATTAATTTATTGAATAGTAAGAAATGACACACACTTCTTTGGAACTCTATTTTATTTACTTCCAAACGATAACTGCGGGCAAAGAGTAAAAATTAATTAAATAATCTATTATTCAATCTTTCCTGCAATAAAATTTTATATAAATTATAAATTATATAAAAAAAATTTAAAGAAAGCAAAATCCATGTTAAATTAAAATCATTTGATCTGAAAATAAATTTAACATTTAACTAACTACGATACTATAATAGCCGTTAAAGCTCGTGCTTCATAAAAAATAAATCCATAAATACAAAAAAAAATTTTAAAAAATCGATAAACGTTTCTTCAAAATGTCGGCGTTGTAAATCTACTATGATAATTTTACAATTTTCGCGTAAATTTCGAAAATTATTTGGGGTATGCTCACAGTTTCATGGATACCGGCATTTTAGCAAATCAGCTTTATTCCCAAGTAAAATGTTATTACTATGTTGCGATTCTCGTTTTTCCCATACCCAAAATTTTATTAAAAATATTAAATTTACGTTATTTGCACAATTTTTTCGTGACTATGAAAAATGACAATTTTTTTGAGAAATATGTAATATTTCCTAGATATTGCCGAAAGATAGTAAATTTCCTTTAACATTGGAAGCGACATTTTTTAAACCCTATAGCTCTCAAAATTATCTTCAAAATTCCATAAAAATTTCATTGAACATGCAATTTACTTTCGACAAATCGCTTCAATAAAGAAAAAATGATAGCTGTAATGAGAAACATTTCCAGACAGGTATTAATTAATGAACTATGTTAATTAATTAGGTTAATCAGCTTATCTATCTCAATAAACCTGCCTCTTCAAGTCTCTTCTATTGACACCAAATTAGTGAAGATGCAATAATAAATAATAAAGTTACAGAGATGTTCCATTTTTATTGTTGACGACTGTACAATGCATTGAAGGCCTAAGAGAACGATTTGATTTGTAGTTATTTTTTTATTTTTTTCATTAATTCTGAATTTTAAATTAAGAAATAGATTTTTATTTGATAAAATTTACATTTAATGACTGATTTAGTGGTTATATTAAAAAAGAACAGACTGTTAATTTTTGATTTTGAAGTAGAAAATTTAATTGATTAAAACATTTTATTTAGTAAAAAAAAATTAATGCTTTTTAAATTTATTGTTTACAAAAAGTTTTAGGTATGAGATAATAATATACTCTCTCCCTCTCTCTCTTACACAATAAAATTCAATAGAAAATGTTTTGATTATTTTAGATTATACTTCTAACAGTTTGTAACTTCTTATCTGCATCGTTTTATATAACTAATTATGGCATTAATTATATATAAAATTGTTTATTATTTATGTAAAAAAAAAGATCAGAATTTACTGTAAGTTAATGTAATACATTTCTTTCAGATACTAGATTGTCAGATAAACATAGTTAAAAATTAATTTAATTAGGAAACCATTCATATTAATAATTTTAAAAAAGCATACTTTGAAAACCTTTTGCTTAATACATCAAGTCAGAGAAACAATACTCTGCCCCCTCCCTAAAAAAAAAGGAAGAATTAATACCATACAAGAATTTTTATGGCATTGTCACTAGACATCAACGCAATTAATCTTTTATAAAAAGAAATTTAATTTCATACATATAGAATCGATGAAAAAAAAAAAAGCAAGGATATTATAACAAAAAAAAAAAAAAAAAGATAAGGGGCCAATTTTCAGCCGGTATTCATGCGACATATTTGGACCAATGAAGAGATACTGTTGGGACGAAAAAGAAAAAAGTATGATACTTTGACTACCGTTTGCACACACCAATCGAATTTTGATAATTATTCAGTGATTATTGGCCGATTAATCTACTGTTTAATAACCGGATAGGTGATTTCAGCTGCAAAGTTCTGATGTCAGAAGGAATAAAATTAGTGGAGCCAGCGCCCTTTAGTGGCTCCATCCACGATCGACTAAAAACTTTAGGTGCAGATCGAAATGGTTTGTTCTTCAGTTGCAAACGTCATGATCTTCCTTTTTTCTTTTAAAAGGAAGATGCGCAATGGATTTCAAAACTATATCCATACTGCGCACCTCATGTGTTAAGTATTCTTTATAAAAAATTTCATTAGAATTCTTCAGCTAATCATTTTAAGGTTTATAAAGAAACGAACCAAAATAAACTTAATTTACACCTTAATAATATTCTTACAGTTAAATTTGTTAGAATTTTTGGAATTTACGTATGGCAACAGAGTTTCTGTTGCATAAAGTTTGTATTTGTTTGTGTTTTCAAAATCGTGTGCCCGGAGTTTAAATAAATCATACAAGTGATTAGTTTTGTCGGCTTTTAAAATTTTCTAATTCTGATGGAAACCGATTCACCTGTAGTGTACCACGGGACTACTGAATCTCGGTTTCCGCCAGAACAAATAAAAGTGAGATAATAGTTATTATTATTTTTTTTTCATTTAAAAATGATAATGAATGTTGCCAAACTATATATAGACACCGTACATCTAGAAAATAAATTCTTAATTATGCTCCAAATGTACTTAGATCGATATCGTATATTTTAATTTCGGATAATATTCAATTTTTAGTATTAAAGTTTTAAAACATAACAAGAGGAAAGAAATTAAAATTCTAATTTTTTTATATTTTTATTTTTTAAGGGTTTTTATATTTTAAATATTATTATATAAATAATAAAATTCAAAAAATATACTTGTTTTATGTTTGTAAAATTACAATCATAACTGAAATTTGTATAGTGTCTTCATTCTGAGCCATGTGGACATTTTTTTTTTTTGTTTAATATCATTTTGTTAAAAAAACAATATATTATGTTTTCTTAGAAACAGCATAAAAAAAATTCATTTTATACACAAGTTGGTGTTTTAAGAATAAAGATTGCCCAGTTTAGATTTTACAATATTAATTTAATTGGCAATAATAAAGTCAAAAATTAGCATACACATTATTATTACCCAATTTCTTTACTGTCAAAACTTCAAATTTTTAAAATTAATTATTATATTATATTAAATAATATTATTTAAAAACTGGTATCTTGTACATATGTTTTGATTATTGAAGACATTAATTATACATTGTACCTTTACATCTTCATAAAGAAAATTAATATAATTAATTTATTCAGAGTGCCATATATTGTTATATACTGGATTGATATAAACATATATTAATATATTTTTAAAAAGATTTTAAATTACAATTGTATGTAATTAAAGTTGGAAGAAGTCTAATGTTCAATTCATTATTGGAAATTAAGCCAAAGTTTATAGTTCTCCAGAATGAAACCATTTACAAGAAATTGTAAATGCATTATTAGTAAATCCAAGAAAAAGCAACATTAAATTGTTCTTTGTTTTAAAAAGCAGCTGTATCTCAAAACATTTTTTTTAAATACCATAAATGGATGCATTTACACTGTAATAAAATAAATGTATCCATTTGTGTTTTCATAATGTTAAATTATGTACTTTATCTTGCATTTTATAGAGATCCCAGGTACAGTTGTCAACTGATGAAATTAGGGTACTGCGAGAATGCAACAGAGAGAGCTTCTATTACAGGTGTAAGTATTTTTATGTAAAAAATATTTAATTTCATTTATTCAAGTGTTAGTATTTATTAAACTATGGTCTTTTTTTATTTAGGTCTACCATTTGCAATGGCTGGCATGACTGCTACTTTTCTTGCTGTTAAACAAGGTAATGATTTAATTTAATAATAAGATAGGAAATTTAATATAGAATTCTCACTAATCTTTTCTTTACATTCTAGGTTATTTAAAAAGTCATCCAAGATGGGGTCCTGCTGGAAAAATGTCAGGTATTGAAAGATTTCCTGCTTTAAAAAGTTGGGTACTTTGAGATTATCCCGTCTACCTGTAAACGCTCGTTAAAATGCGCCAATCCTCGCCAAAATGCACCAAAAGATTGGTAAAAACACAACAGTCCTTTGGCACATTTTGTCACCACCCATCATAATGAAAAGCAATTTTGCTTTTATTGGCGTAAAGCTGCCTTTTAGCGATAATATTGGATTTGACAAAAATGGACGACAGGATAATTCCAAAGTATGATAAATGGTCGGCGGGATAATTCCAAAATATGAAAATGGTTGGTGGGATAATTCCAAAATATGAAAATGGTCAGCAGGATAATTCCAAAGTAGGAAAATGGTTGACAAGATAATCCCAAAGTTGTTATATATATATATATATATATATATTAAGAATTTTTAAAATATCCCTATTAGTATCTATCACCTATATTATTGCACCCACTGTTTTAAAATGGAATAAAATGACCAGGATCTTAAATATTGAATATCTAATGATTTCTAAAATGTGTTTATTTTTAAAAAGTTTCCTTTAAAAATATTATACATATAATATTATATTTCAATGAAAATTATACAGAAAAAAAATCTGTAAAATTCTTAATGAATTATATGTTATTAGAAATTTGTAATGTAGGAGAAATTTTGTAAGTGTATAAATTGTGATTTGTTAATATATTTGAGTATTTTTAACTAAAAATTATTACAAGGGGGGAAAAAATCCTATGATTAAACATACAAATTGTGTGTCATTACAATTTACAGTATGCCCTCCAATTTTTTTTCTTTTAATGTAAAATCTAGATACATTTAAAGAATGACTTGTCTATGATTCATATTCTTTGCATGAACTATTATAAAAAAAATACTGTATAATAGAATGAAATTTTTGAGTAGATAATACTGTTGCTCTATCGAATGTGGTTGATATTACTTAAATGGTGTAAATTATATAAATATTTTTAAAAAAAAAATACAAATACAATATTTTTGTAAGTAAATTTTCGCTGATTAAGATTAAAAGAAATAATTA
>JAPMOR010082682.1:38407-58911 GCA_026543865.1 Argiope aurantia | reverse complement strand
TGCGGAAAAACCTTCTCAGTCTTTTCAGAAACAGTCTGCGATTCATTTTTAAAATATCAAGAGATTTTTTCAACGAAGAACTACAAGAGATCACTCACCAAGATACGCCTTTAAAATAATATAATGTAATGATTTTTGTTACCTTTAACAGTGTTAATGCTGTGTTATGTGAAACAATGTTCATTTATGAAATTTATTATGGGAAACAATGACCAACACAAATATTTTCTTCAATCAAAATTAAAACCAAATTACAACATTGTTATGTATAGAGATAGTTTTCATTCTCATTGTTATATTGCTACCAGCAGTCTTAATACATCACGGTGATATTACTAAGTGAAAAAAAGGTCAATTAAAAGTTTTTGAAAAATTTCGTAAATTGGTTAAGTAAGTAAACATGCAGTAGGAAATTCTTAAAATAATTCCAGATTAGTTGAAATTGCTAACAAATTAGCTGCGAGATACTATTACTGAATAATTAGATGTGTATGCATGTGTGTCTCTGTACGTGTGTGTAAATATATGGTTATTGATTTTGTGTGTGTATATGTGTGTGTCGCTTTGTCCATGTTATATACCAAACATCCATTCAGTGACAAAAGGATCACTTTTTTTATGGGAATAAGCTGTTAGATGACAAATAAGTATTTTTAATGGACAGTGATGAGCCTTATCTGAAAGGTACATCAACAATAAAGTGGATTTGTTGGCCATATTGCCGGCAATGATATAAACTTTTTAAGAAACTTTGAGGGATTAAGGGTTAAGGATCACCAATTTATTAGTCAACACATCACTATGGTTACTAGTCACAGTAACTCAATCATTTGGATACAATGGAGGGTTTCGTATAAGACGCAGATAATATTTTCAAGAAACATCTTGATATCACGATATACAAAGACATATCACGATAACTGAAGTAAATTTCATTGGATTTGAAGCGAATTATGAGTTGTATTAACCGCCTTTGGTGATCAGTTAGTTTGCAAGTTTTATATTTAACTTTTCCTTCAATTTAAATTTTGTTCCACTTTCCATTAGCTCTATTAATGTACTTGGTTCAGTAATCTTTAAATTCCCTGATATAATATGCCTTTTATCAGCTCCTATAAAATCTTTATAGTTTTCACTATTACAGTTACAATCTGCTTTATTTATTTCATTAATTTTTTGCTCTGGCAATTATAAATACAAATTCGTTTCTTCCATATTGCTAGCTAACTAAAAGCTATTGAATCAACTCTATAAAAATATTTATTTGTATGTTACCTTAATTTGTAATTACCAAAATTCTATTTTCAGTTGTTGTTGATTTTAAGATGCCAATAAATGTTTGTGCAGCAAGTATTCAAACAACGGGCAATTATCTGAAATCAAAGAGGCTTTAGATTTATTTTTTGGCATTGTAAATATCTTAAAATTTAATCTGTTAAAAATAAGAAGTTTGTCTATGTGTTTGTCTAAAAACTCAATATTTTCAAACGGTAAATCAGTAATATGTTGTCAAATTCTACAGAGGAAATTCCAAGCGGTATGGAAAACCGCTGTGGAAAACTTAAGGTGTGGAAAACTTAAGCAACAGGTAAGGTTTTTGCCATAACTTCACGAGAAATCATCTGAGAGACATGAAATTCAGAAATAAGATACAGCATTTTGTTCTGAAAGAATGACGAAAGCATAGTTGCGCAGAAATGAATACAGCGCATACAGTATGGAATCAAACAAAAAAAGGCTTTATTGAACTCATAGTATCGTTACACATGATTGTCTGTCCATAAGGAAGAACAGCAAGCAGATGTTCCTTAGTATGGTATATGCCCTCCCCTTACTGCAATGGTTGCTTCGCACAGTCTCCCCATACTCAGCACCAGATTGTCCAACAGTTCTTGAGGTAAGAGAGCCCATTCCTCAATCAGCATCTGTTTAAGTTGTCGGGTGTTCCCAGGAGGATGTAATCGTGCCGCAAGGCGTCTCCTCAAAGCATCCCACACATGTTCTATCGGATTTAAATCAGGGGAGCACCAATCCATTCGAGTGATATCTTCACTTTCCAGGAGCTCCTCAACAGCATGAGTCCTGTGTGGCCGTGCATTGTCATCCATAAAAACGAAGTCTTATCCAATGGTACCTCGGAACAGACGCACATGGGGAAGGATCATCTCCTGACAATAGCGATCTCCAGTTACAGAACCTCTGACGAAAACGTGGAGCTCAGTTATCCCGGTCATCATAATGTCTCCCCAGACGACAACTCCAGGATCAGCGAAACGGTCTCTTTCCGTGATGTTACTGGGATGAAACCGTGTCCCGACCTCTCTCCAAATCAACTGGCGTTGGGAATCGCTTGTATATATCATAAAAACTAGACTCTTGCAGGAGAAAAATTAGCAAAAATACTTCATCTTATAGTTTGAATTGATTCATTTGAAGTGTGTTCCAATTTTCGAATGCATACATAAAAATAATTTGTTAAACGACACTCTGGAAAGGTAAAAGGAACATTTTGTATAAATGTCGACGAAATGCAAATGACCAAAAACTTTATAAATTACATGTAAATCAGGATTGCGGTTATTACGATGTAGTGCTGTAACACATTTGCAGGTACAGCAAATTAACCAGTTCAAATTTTTTGTTGAAATATTTCTGCCAGTTTTTGTCAATTCTGCCCAATTAAACTTACTGTACGACATTCGTTAGTATCCGACTAAATTTTTAGTAAATATAGTTATAGAAAATGGAAACCTATAAGAAAAATTTCATAATTTTCGTGAATTTTATAAAACTTTTTTTATATTATAAATTAGTATTGCATGAATGTATATCTTATTTGAAGGAGTTTTATGTTTGCAGAATATGCCTATGACAAATGGGTATAAAAATAAAGGCCATATGAAAGTAACACTTATTCTGTATATATATTTTTACGAATTTTACCGGGGCTTCGTTTGGATAGTGGAAGTTATATGATGTGGAGAACGCTCAATCAGCAGGCGGAAGTAGAATAAAAACAACGACGTTTATTTACACGAAGACACACAGGACAGCACAAAAAACGACAACTATATACAGCACAGAAAACGATTATCTTCAGCCGAAATACAACAAAAATCAGCCGAAATACAACCGAAATACAACAGAATACAACAAAAATCTACTGCAGACAGTAGCGCACAGCTTAGTTCAACACTAGCTCAACTCCGTCGCTGCTCCGCTAATCCCTGGAAAACCAGTTCTTCACCGTCGCTTCCGACTACTACCCCGTCGATTCCGACTACTCTTCTTCGTCGATTTCGGCTACTACTACGACCACACCACTCTGGCAGCTGCGAACCCTTTTATAGGTGTCAGGGAGCGGGGCTAGAAGCCTCTCAACCATTCAGGAACGTTCGAGGCGTATCTCGGTTCCTACTGGACGGATAGGGAAAATTCTCGAAGTTTCGGGTATAATCTATTTTGGCGCCAAATTCGTCACCAAGTCGCCAAATGGTAGCCAAGTTTGTCACCAAGCTCTGGGACATCCGACGCACACACGGACTCCGTCTAATACCGATGACTTTAAAACAGTCTTTCTGTTAATGGAACAAACTATGCTGGGAAGCCGAATTGCAGGTTTGTAACAATATGAGTATGTGTATCTATATACATGCATATATACATTAAATATATGTGTGTGTGTGCAAATTCTTTTGTTAAAAAAACTTTAGAAAAAAATATCAGGTAATTAAAAGCAACTATTAAATTCCTCATCAAAAGAAATTTAATCAAAATTAATTTATCACAGGCAAAGAATAATACATAAAATATTCTTTGAAATTTCAGTCTCGTAATAATTATAATAATTTATATTAGTTTATATTGGTTTCTAAAGTATCTCATCAGAAAATTCTGCATCAAAGTAGGTACCTGCATCAGAAAAGTAGTTATTTGTTGCTCTAAAATGAAAGATTCGATTCTGAATTGCAGATTCAAGATTTGATTACATAAATTCCATTTACGAAATATTTGAAAGCGTGGAAGATTTCGCTTGCTTGTTAGATTCCCTAACATTAATATATGTAAAATTATAATCAGTGGATTTTCTTATATTTGTTGGGTTCGAGCCATTGCTAACATATGAGATTCCTACAGACTTTCGTCTAACTTTAAAAAAGAAAATTATTTATATAAAACTTTAGTCAGATAATGTTTCTACACATTTTAGTAAATGAACTTAAATTTACAATGTGTATAGTTTCATAGATTTTAGATTAATCATAAATTTTCGGCGACCTATTGAAAAGAATTGCTTATGAAACAATAAGAAATTTAACTTCCCTGCAAAATAAATTCTATTTAAAAATTAAATTGAAAGGCAAAAATAAGTCAAGTAGAAGCAAATATTAACCCGTAACTGGATTCATGAATTTCCTCATGCTGCAAGAGAAATGGAGTGAAAATGATTCCATTTTTTTTTTCTCTTTTGTAAACAACATTGGAATATATTATGAAAACATAATACATTCTGAAAATCATGTAGTTACCAAAAATATTAATATTAAAAATGTCAAATGTTAGAATATTAAATGTTAAAAATATTTTAAAAGAAAAACATAAAAATCTTTTAATGAGTATTTATTTCATTTAGATATTATGGAATTATTCTAACTGTTATTTAATAATAATTAACTGTTTATTTATAATAATACTAATATTTAACTGTTAAAATTTATCAAACAAAAATAAAGAATATAATATTTCTAATAGTTTTGTAAGAATACTTCATTATTCAAATTAAAAGCAGTTTCAGAGACATAAAAAATGAATCCATAAATAACAAAAAAATTTTGAAAAAGAATAATTCTATTCCACGCACATGTTCATACTTAGATTTTTGCCAATATACTGCTGAAAGAACAAACTGAAGGTATTGAGGAAATGATTGTGCTCAAGGACAAAATACCATTTGATAATCAGAGCTAATGAACAATGAGAGTCATTTAGGGTCCAGTTTCCAGTTTAGGGTTAATCAGAGAGATCAATATATTTGATATGAGTGCTTATATATTTAAATATATACTTATAAATTTAGACTTCATATATTTTTAAATTTATTTTATCTGAATTTTCGAGATACGTTTCTGAATTTTTTTTTCTTCTTTTTAATCAGTGAATTTTGTATACTTGAAGGAAAGAGTTAAATGTCAAGAATTCCTAAAGAATATAAACAATACTTTCCTTCATTAAAGCAAGCCGAACCATTTCTTTTATTGGACTCTAAATGAATTGAGATTCGAGAAGGGAAATACCCTGTACGCTCAAAAATAGGTTTCGGTCACGAAATTCACAAATCATAGGAATCCAACTCAATTCTATTTACTGCAGCCACTCACGCAATTTTCCTTCCAATCCCCTTCTCGCTAGTAAGCTGGTAGGAAAAGGTTCTCGGTTCCGAGTAATCACCTAAAAACGCAACAAAGAAAGAATAAAGAACGGGGTGAGAAAGGAAAGAATAAAGAACGGAAAGAGACAGGTTCATCCTTTTCTCCCCATTACACAAAAAGTAAAAGATATGCCCTCTGGCTTTATGCCACCTCTAGGAGGTTCCATTTGCCAATCCAGTTACTCAAAATTCAGTGGATACGGAGACAAGTTTTATCTTCAGATATGCCCTGGCATTTTTTTTTCTGATACCTAAGGTCTCAGCGAGTTAAAATACAATTGGGGATTCTCTCAGAGATTTAGCTGCAGAATACCGGAGAATGGGCACTCAGTAACAATTGCTTGTGAATTGAATTGACTTGACTTAAACAAAGGAATGTGAAGCAATGTAGGACTTTTAAGCATATAGTTTGAGGTTTTACCCTCTTTAAAAGCATAAAGTAGCAACCATGAATTGGATGCAAGTATGCAATTAGAAACCAATCAAAACCACCGCCTTTATCAACCACTACAAAAAAAAATCAAATGCTAATTTTTGAGGAAAATCGTAATTGCATTTTGTTGTTATACAACTCGTGAAATCAATTACGTTTCACACAGCAAATAACTCTTTGAAATGTACAAATTGAAACATTTAAAGTATAATGTTGAAATGCGATTGAAAATCTGTCATAGATTCAGATGCGAAAAACAGGAGAAGAGAAGCTTAACAACAACTGCTTGTGAATAGCATTGATTTAATTGGAGTACTGCAAAACATGATGAAACAATGAGAGAAATAGTGTTGAATGCGATAGAAAATTCTCTCAAAAGCATGGATGCAGAATACATGAGATGTGATGCCGGTTCAAACAGTGAATTTTAAATCCATCACTCATCAGATGTATGATGTGTGAAAAATGGATTTAAATCCACATTTTAAATCCATCAGTTGATATCTAATTGAATCGACACGTCCACTTATACACTACTCATGATCTGAAAGTAAAAAAAATGTTTTATGATATTTTATTTGATAAAAATCAATCTATTATATAATTCAGATTTGATAAAATTATCAAAAAAAATTCCAAAATTCCATAATATATCTTTAATTTTGCACCTACTTCAAAAGATACCTATTTTGATATAAAGAAGTAAATAAAGGTTTTATCTCGTTTTTGCATCCTTTTAAACATTTAAATTTCACTGTTAAGTATTTATGTAATAAACAGTCATAAATTAGCATTGTCAGATATTTTAGCATTACGAATTCAATGCATCTGCATTACAACATATCAGTATTAATAACGCTTATGGATGTCGTAGTATGTCATTGCATTTTATCGCATCAAAACACATATAATAAGTAGGTCTTTAATTTCAATTTCTGAAAACAGCTTAGAATTGGCTTAACAATATGGAATATTTATGAATTACGTTATCAATCTTTAATACATAAATTCCAGAAAATATTTTTGCCTGTATTGCGATATTGCTTTAACTGGAGTATTTTCATTTTTTTAATTCGTAAATCAGTTATCAGTTAGTATTTCTTTATTATAACATGCTCGCATTATTACAATTTCACAATATTCGCCCAGATAGTCAATAAGAAAAATAACAAAATTATCTTTTACATTTCGTAATTTATTTGTGAATGAATACGCAATTTGATTTATAGCACAGAGTCTTCTTCTCGTTTACTTCTTTATTCCTTTTCAACATGAGTTAACTAATTTTACACAATAAGCAGCATTCTTTAACCAACACGTCCAATTTTAAGGTAAACGAATTTTTCAGGATCGGAAAAGATTTTTTACGGCTAAAATGTTAACAATGCCGTGTATCATAAATTGATTAAATTAATGACAGGCGTGAGCATTACATTGATCATGATTGTTAAATTAACATGCTATTAAATATATAGTAATAATTGATAAAGTTTTAGAAAATAAAGCAGAAGAAGTAAAAAGAGATGAAAATAGGTTTTTTAATAACTAAAAGGAAATATCATCTAAAAACTGCATAGATGACTGGGGGGGGGGGGAGAATGCAATAGTGTATACTGTGAATGTTTTTCTAACGAAATCTAGGAATCCTCGCTGTTCTTCAATTTGTATCGTAATGTTTAACGTGTATTTTATTTTTTATATAAAAATATTGTATGATCTTAAAACTATAATTTTTACAGATATGATTACTTTAATTCTGATATATCGTATTGGGGGTGTCGTAAAGAAAACTTGATTCCCGATTCCCGCTTTCCTTTGTTTTATAAACATCTCAGGTACAGATATAACAACATTCAATTCTACTTTTTTCCCCCAATTTTTATAAAAAAAGAACAACCTGAAAAGAGAGAAAATTGATGTGTATCCTCTAATGAACCAAATAACGAATCCGATTCAGAATCTTTCAAAGCAATTCTTTCTTTTCATACGTTTGTTCACAAATCACAATTTTGTATCAGATGAGTACTAATGAAAGCCCGCCATGCACGTCCCTCTTTCAAGAAGCCTTTGATTGCATTCGTAAAATATACCTTCCAATTTCTTCCTCAAAACAATGAGCGAACGTCTTCGTACGGACTTTTCGCATTTCTGGAGGGACATTACAGGAAATCGTTAACGGTATTTAGAAGGTCGTTAAAATTCTCGGCACCCTTTTGGACTACTTCCTTCCGCGATTTTGCTTCGCCATTCAGGACGAACGTGGTGGGGAAGGGTGTGAGGAGGTTGACCCAGCATTGTTCTGAAGTGAGATCAATGCGCGTTTCCGAATGCCCTCTCTGGTACAATGGCGAAATAAGTGCCATTTAGGGCCGAATGAGAGTGTTTAAAGAGTGTTGCAGTAAGTCTTCGAAATGCTTGCTATTTGCATAATCAGATGAAAGAGGCTCTCTCTGGATCTAAAAGGGGAAAATAAATATTGCAGAGCATTTCGGAAACTCGCTTCGAAACAATTCGAAATTATTTTCAATGGCATGGCATACATCGGTTGGATCGTTTGATTCTCTTGTTGCATAGAGAAAACCTTAGGGGATTTAAGTAGCTGCGAATGAAGCCGTTAGCTGAATTGGGGCTAAATCTTTTCTCGCTTATTGCCAATCAGAGTTTTATATAAAGGAAAGAAATAGGAAAAGGTGCTTGCATTCATTCGTTGAATGCATTCGGTTTTAAAAGGAGTTTGTGAATAAATAGAAAATGTGATTCTCTTATTGTGTAAAGTACAAATATTGAATCTGGAATCATTTTATTTATCTTAAATAATAGCGAAAAAAAGAGATATTGTTACTCTTCTGGTAAATAGAACTTATTATGAATGTACTCATTGACAATGAGTGTGCCTCAGTTCTGCTTCAATAATTAATTGTGACAAAAAGATAAAAAAAATATACAGCGGAACCTCACTTTACGAGTGTAATTCTTTCCTTAAACACTCATTAGATGAAACAATTTATTTTCCACAGAAATTTATGTAAAATAAATTCCAATGCGTTCCATTTGGAATAGCTCAAAAAATTATAATAATGTATTTTATTATTTGTACTGCATGCTTTTTTAACAAGAAAATTGTCTAAATGCATTTGTTTTTAACTATGGATCAAAATTTGGACACAGCTCAATATTATCTTTGGACACAGTGCAGCATTATCTTTGGACACAGTACATCATCATCATTTGACATGGAATTTTTTTTAAATGAGTGTGTAACACTTATAGTTACTGCCTTATCGAGCTGATGTTTCAGAAGATGATGCAATAAATCACCCTGTTTTCAGCAATTCCCTTATTTTACTAGAAATATCACTCCTCAATTTCATCTATTAGTTTAGCATGTTTGGTCATGTTGTCTCCTCACTATGCGTTCTTCTCAATTGTGAGTTACTATTTTTACATTTTGTTTTGTTTGTTATGTGAATCACTCGTAATGCTAGGCGCTCGTCAAGCAAAGTTTGACTATTATATGATTTATGATGAAATAAGTATATAAATTCATTAATATTCATTTTGACGCCTATGCAAAAATTCAAATCGTGATTTATTTCAATATATTAATCGTTTGACCCACTTATAGAATTTCCGAAACCGCATGGAACTTCTAGGATGTAGAAACTTTAAATCAAAAATGAATTATTCTGAAAAGAAATTAACTTCCAATTAAAAGAAAGCTTCTAAGCATATTGCATTATGGAAGGACAGGCATCATCACGTTGCACTCAACATTTCATTTTATTGTTCCGTTTTAAGTGTTAATCATCATATGCATTGAGTGCTTAGTAGTTTTTATAGAATAATATCCTTTGAATGCCCCTTATAGTTTCCTTATATAGCTTCTTGAAATAGAACAACATTTTTGATTTACCCATCGAAAGACCTATCTTTCTGTTATGTAGTATTTTCTTATGCATCAATTTAATTATGAAAATCATCTATAAATGTGTCATAGAAATTGACAATTTTACTTCTCTGATATCAAATTAATCAAATTTCGGGCCAATGACCAATTCCCACCGAAGTTGTTGTTTTTTAAAATAAAACCAGTATTGAAATCAACAGAATATTATATTTACTTCCTAAATTTAGAACTGGCAGATAATTCAATAATTGAATTATGTTGCTTGCATTTATGTGGTGTAAGTAAAAGGAGATATAAAAGAAAATCAACAACAATGTCTCATATAAATGTATAATATATGTGTGCTCTTTTAGTTGATTAAATTGAAACTCCCACCCTACTATTAATTGTGCATCATACCCGTCAAATTTTCATTGAATAAATTATCCTGGTAGGCACAATTTATTCTGCTTCAAAGGATCAGAGATGAAGGCGTATAAGCGGAGAAAAATAAGTGATAGCATTCATGAGCTATTTCACGCGCATTTTCTAAACAATAATTGTAAGTCTTTAATTTCTGAATAATTGTCTGCTTTAATATTTTGGCATGCATTTTAAAGTTATTCAATGATGTACATAATATTTTTTTAGAAAGCACTTATTTCTTACATAATTACAAAAGAGAAAAAAGTACTTTGCAGTAACAACCACCCTACCCGAATGTTTGTGGATTTGATTGATGATCTTGATAGCAGTGAGGAAGGGACTATGTTTGAGTCCTAATGCCCATCACCGGCAACAAACCATTCCTCTCATTCGAGGTGCATCCCATAATAGATGAAGTGCTGTTTGACTCTCACATGCTGTTATTATGCACGCACATCAGGGACACGAGAATCAATAACTATGCCGAAAGCTTTGTATACACACACCTATATTCCTTTTTTAGAAGGTAAATAATATGATACAATATAATCTAGAATTTCAATTATTGATCTATTATTCTTAAAATTAATTAATTCTCCCAATTTCTAAATGCTGTTCTTAATGCTCGCTCTACCAAGGTCTAATTTCAAGGAGGAGTTATTATTTTTTTCAAATATCTCATATCGATTAAAAGCACACCCGAATAAATTCTTACTAACTTTTAAACTACAAACATTTATCAACGGAACTGAATTTTTCAGCTGCATTTATTGATTTTTTTCCTTTTTTTATTTTATATATCAACAGATTAGTTAAAAAGGTTAAAAAAAAAATCAATGGATTATGTCTAAACAACCCAAAATGTCATAAATAACTGCTGTCTATTTCTTCTTTTTTTCGCCCAAAAGAGCCCATCCGCAAACAAAAGAAGGATAATCAATGGTATCGACTGCGCCAGAGAGAGGGAAAAAAAAAAACGCGAAAATTGCGGGCGTACGACTCCCCGCCGAGCTTACATAAACATTTTCGTTGTAGTCCGACTCATAACGGCGTAAAAGGGAATGTCGGCCCGAAATTCCATGTCGCCCATTCATCATCTTATTGTGGAAGTTGTGAAGAAAACAAAAGATGTGATGCATGTCTTCCGAAGGACGCAGTGCCGTTAACTTAATGCTGGACTCGTATGTCATTGCCTGTTTTGTGGATGAGTGGTGTTTTGTCTTTGTTAAAGAGGGGATGTTACAAAATTGCACTTTGTTGCCCAGGGCTCGAAAATTAATTATTGAGCAACACGTAAAAGGCGGATCAGAAAGAAGATTATTAGTTCGAAAGGCACAAAGGGATATTGGAAATGCTCGAATTAATCGGTTTTTTAAATTGTTCTGCATTATGAAAAATAAATTTGGTCTTATTATAAAGGATGTTTCTTGAAAAAAATTGACTAATTTATCTTCATCTCTGCTTTTTGAAAGGATAAATGCAATATCCTTGACATTTCTTCTTTTGTTGATTTCAATTGTGTGAATTTAAATTGCCAGAATTATTTATTTCAGAAATACTTTTATCTGTCTGATCTATTTTACTACAGCACATTTCGAATTGGAATTGCGAGGAGTTTCGTTTACTGAAGTAAGTTCGAAATATCATGGTCTTTTTTTATCTGTTAAATATTATTATCAGATATTATCAAAAATTTGCGAAGTGGAAAAGAAATGTAAATTTGTGATTGAAAAAATTGGTTTCAATCGGGAATATATGTTGGAAGTGATTAGATAATAATTAGTGGGGTGTTTCCTAACAAAATAATTTACTAGTAGTATCGCAAAAAAACTTTTTTCTATCGTTTTTATTAAAATAAATGAAATAATATTCTCTTAATTAAAGAAAAACAACGGAGAAATAAAAAAGGAAATTAAAGACAAAGAGTATAAAGTAATATGTTTGGTCATTATATTAATATAATTATTTTTTTACACCCCCACCTCTTAAAGCTGTTTCTCAACCATTGAAAGTTGTTATGGTATTTGGAAATGCGACTAACTGAAGATCAAGCAATACTTTAAATATATAGTTCTACTTAGAGACTACGAATATAATGATGTTCATAGTTGTGTAGATGAAAAGTGGAAAAAATGACATATTTAAAACTATTTATATTCTACTTCTTAGTCTTTAGATAAAAGTTTATTATTCTGAGCAATATAATCTGGCGGCTCTATTTTCATCCTTCTGTATAGAGTTTTGCACAATTTTTAATTACGTATATTGATATGATATAGAATATAGGTAATAGAAGGTCTATAATCATTATTATGATAAAAAGTAACTTTAGAATCATAATATTTTCAATAATTCTTAAAAAAAGAATATATTTATTGCTAAATTTCATTAGAATTGATTTGTTGAAATCAAAATGTTGGTGCTCCGATGGTAAAAGAATGTAATAGTAATTAGCATTCCTGCGGTCTATAATCAAAAATAGTAACATCATTAAATTACCATCATCATTTAAGCATAAAAGTGATTCTTGTACAGAAAGCTATTTCGGTTGGTGCATTGGGAAGGAAATGACCTTCTTTTGAACCTACACTAATATAATTTGTCATTTTTCTCAAAAGTCTAATTCTCGTCCACTCTCTAAGCACTCTAACACTATCTCAGAGGCAATTTAGTTAAGATGTAGAAAGCCTTATATAGAGTTTCTTGGCGTATTTATACATCAAGGAGTAAACAAAACAGAAGCAAGAAAAGGTCTGAAATCTAAGTTGCTTTGCTGAAATAATAAAGTTACGTTTACTTCTTCTTTTTATTCAATTACAATCCACCAATAAAAAAATAAACCCCAGTTGTTTAATTAAATCTGAACTATTTACTCCGATTTACTAGTGGGGCTAATTTGTTAGAATCACGATTATTGATTGTTTTGACAAAAAAGAAAATAAACTAGTTAGTTTTGATTTATTGGTTTTCCGATAAATATACTAAATGTTATGATAATAGAAATATTGTAACTGTAAAAAAAAATAAAAATGTATGTAATTAGCTTTGTATGTTAAATGGGTTAAGATTTTTTTTTTTACCATAATAATTAGTAACTCATTTGAAATGAAAATATATGCTGGTGCTTAATATGTTTACTTTCAGTAACAAAAATAAAATCATTTGCGAATTATAAATGCAACGTTTTGAAGATTGAGCTTAAGAATTACCAAAAAAGATTGATTGGTCTAGTAAAAATTACCGACTTCAAAACTGGCTTGTCACAGGCTGGAGCCCAAGTTCCTCCTAAAAGCCTCTCTAGGTTTAAACGTAGTACTCGTTAAGTCTTACGTCATAGTTTTGTTTTATAGCAAGAGAAAAATTATAGCACCGAAAATAAAACAGACAGATTTTGATATTTAAATAATTTATTGTCGTTAATTGTCTACTCAGAAATTTAATTACATTCGGCAGTATGATTTTTTGATTTGATTTCTTAATTCCTGTCAATTGTTTTAGATAGATAACACTATTATTTATAATTTGGTTCAGAAGATTTAAATTTTACTTCTCCAGAACATATTAATTATTTTCGAATGTTTTTCTTTGCTCTTAAGTTTTGCGTGTTTTTCCTAAAGGTCTGAATTTATCGTAGATTGATTTTTTTTATTGCATCATATTTGAAGCAACATAAAATTAATCTACTATCCAATTAATTTCTCCGACTCAGATATTTATTTTTGGTTCCTTGAAATAAATATCTAAATTCATCACTGACAAAGATGATTGAAAAACTAAAATTCTGTAGTGTTAAGGGATTTATTTTGAAAATACATAAATAAAACACGCTTTTTGGTTAATGTTAAGGCAAGTGAAAATGCACAAACTAATTGATTTATTTTAAATTTTGAAATAGGAAAAAAAAATGGTTTAAAAAATTTAGTACAATGATAAATTATCCATTGAAAAAATATTATCATTTACCTTACCATCCGATTTATTTAGTATACATACTTCAATATTTGCTAATAAAAGTTTTAAATTTTAACAATGTTAATCTTCTCTTCATATATTAGCACTTGTATGTATGTGATGAGCAAGTATGTATGTATGAATGTATATGATGAACAATAAATGTTATGATGAACAATTGAATAATAATGAGAAGTAATGCGTGCTGCACAACACATTGCAAAAAATGCAATTTATATTATCATTTAAAGACACTTTTATGAAATTTCACAGCATCAAAAAATACATTTTTAAAGATATGAAAGTAAATAATTTCATAACCTACGAAACATTCTATTACTACATACTATATATATATATATATATATGTGTGTGTGTGTGTGCGTTTGTGTGTCAACGAAGAATAAATAATGATTTCGCTTCTGCCTTAATTATCTTAATTAAATTATAATTAATACAAAAATAATTAACAGCATAAGACTTAAATGTAGCAAAATAATCTAAAAGTCACTCCTAAGCGACTTTTATCACTTACTTTTCAATAAGCTTTGATTATGGAAGGAAAAAGTGTCATTTTAAAAGGACAATTTTGGGGTTGGTTTCATCCATTAAATAGCCGTGGAAAAAACTTGAATTACTTAAAAACAGCAGTTAATTCTTGTATTTTTTCCCTTTTCAAAACAGTAATAAATCCTTTATTCCGTATAATAAGTTTTAAATAAAACTATGGAACCAAGATGCAAGAAATTAAAACTATCTGCAAGGTGATTGCAGAAGATAAATATCAGTTCTGTGGAAAAGAAAAGAAATAATGCGCCGACGGTAAGGATTTATTGTTCAATGAGAGAAACATGAACATGTAAATGAAGCATGATTAACTACGTTTATAAAATTTATAATTAGCAAAGAAAAGAATATGTAAATGATAACTTTTTATTCATGAACATGATATAGAATGAACAAACTTAGAGAAGTAAATCGATCCATCCTTTTTAAGAGCTGAAAATGCGGAAAAAATCTTGAAATGAATAATATCTCATTGCCATGGTCATTCATATGTTCAAATAATAAATTATTAACTTCTTATAGGTTTTTAGATAATTATAATCTAATAACTCAAGTAATTTATTAGAAATATTAGTTCTTGCATTCTAACGAAAATAGATTTTTTTTCGAAAGAAAATCAAGGATTTGTTAATAAGAAGAGCCAATGTATTGAATAAATAAACTTACTTCAAAGAGAAACTTTAAACGGTGCATGTTTTTCTGGAGAAAATTCTTATTTAATTGGTTTAATCTTATTCTAAAAACATCTTAAATATGTAACTACTCGAATCAAAAATTATGTGCCGAAAATAACATGGATTTAAAATACATTGCGAAATATTTATCTTCAAATATTCATAATATTTCTAAATTCTTTAACACCGGATTTAATATTTTACAAAGCAAAGAATGTAACGAAATATACGTGTATAAATTTTATCATGTTTATGAATTCAATCTCATTTAATCTCTTTTTTTCCCTAGAACTAAACTGCTAAATTTAATGCTTTTAAAATATTTATAATGAATTGAAAACCCGATTTGCTTTTTTTTTCAATTTCCAAAGTATTATTCTTAATACTTCTGTTCAAAATATCTTCTTAATTTAAAACACAAGAAATCCTATATGAAGAGCAATATTTACTCATTTTCAAAGCCCTAGATTTCTCCGATTTCAAATAACGTCGTAAAAAATATTCTTTTTTCTTTCAGCTTACATTTCAAAGGATTTAATCTCCCTCTCAGGGGCACAAAAAATTATTTATTATAGCTTATCAAATACCCTTATCACTCGCGTCTCTTCAAAGCTGCTTTTTCATCAGAAGAGCTTCTTTTGCTGTTTCTTTGAAAGTCAACAAGATTTTCCTCCTTTCATCACATTTCTTAACGGATCTTTTTATAGATGATCTTTCTCGCCCCGTAACTCTGCAGAAATTGATCGGGTTTCGCTATTTCTTCTGCTTAACGAGATTTAGCGATTGCGAAAATAAGACTGCTATCATATCTGCCCTGGAGGACTCGCAGTTGAATGTAATTTCTGGAGAACTAACGAATAGACATTTCGTGCGTTCTAGTCGGAGTAAAGAATGAACATAAGTTGTGTGTGACATATGTGTATAAAATGTCTGAAAAATGTTATTTCAGAATTGAAAGGGTTTAACATTTTTTGTGTGTGCATTCATATAAAGTAATAAAATATCTCTTTAATAGCAATACAAGTACAATGTCTGTATTTTGTATTTATTTTCTACACGACTGTTTGTCAACATAAGCAACTATAGTCACTTCAAGCCGACCGTAACCGTTTTTAATTTTCTAAATTTTTCACTTGAAAAATCCGATGTTACGTTACAGAGTTCTATTTATTTTGAAATAAATTGTCTCATGGGATTCTTCATTTTGTGTGATTACGTCATTTTTTAAAATTAATCCTATAAAAAGCTGCATATTTTTGAAAGGGGGAAAAATTGGTTTCAGAGAAATAAGTGTGTTTCTTATAAAAACACCATAAACTGCAATAGAATTTTTAAGAAATATACCAGATACCAGAAACTATCTATAAAAGAAATTTGAATTCTGCTTTAAGATTAATTCTTTCTCGAAATAAAAAATGATATTAAATATTTTTATTAAAATAATAATAATAATAATATATAAGAAGAAATTTCGCTATCATTTCTGATGAACGATTCGTGCTCTCTCTATTTTAGTGAGGTGAGAGAGTTGGGTTGATAGCTTACATGCTTTATCTGTCATAAATCATATTGATATGAATTCGGGATTCTTTCAGTTTGTTTGGCAATGAAGAAAGAGTCTTTTAGAAGTCTAAATTATTTATTCCAGAAAATTCCATAAAATTCAAGACTCTAAACGTAGAAACAAATACACAGACGAACAGAAGCCACACACAGCAGCGCACTACAACAAACAGTAGCCCACAAGTAGTAATTGGTATTAATAACAACCACAGTACACAAACCGGCCAATCAGAATTCAGCAGGAGCAGGGATTACACGTTTCTACACTCAACGGTCTCTCCAAACGCCTGTGATTCTCCACTGCGTCCTCGCGTTAGCTTTATCCAATTGCAGAGTCACTACTACACGAATGGCTACTCCACACAAGACTCCATGCTGTTTATATAACAAATACCAGAATTCGGCACACAGCTCAATTCAACAAACGCTTGAGATCCACACAACTCTTGAGCTTCGTTGGATTGATACAACTATTTCGCCGTGGACTCGTTTTACGATTCTAAATTTTCCAGCGATTCTTTCTACAATGCAACGATTGTCTTCGGCATATTCTACCGGCCTTTTATAGTTCTCGAAGTCGGACAAAGAAGGTTCTGGAATATATCTTGAATCCTAATATCCAAGATATTCACGCATAGCTTGGATCATCTTGGCTCTATCCCAAAATTCTAGAAGATTCCAGTATTATCTATTTTGTCACCAAAGTCGCCAAATTCGTCCCCAAGTGGCCAAATTTGTTTCTAAGCTCTGGGATCATTCATTCGGCACCCGATCAGCATCTAACAGAGCTGATCGTAAAACGTTTTTTCCAGTGATTGAACTAACTGTACTGGGAATTTGTAACATGATAATGAGGTATTTAAGAGTAACACATTTTTACTTTCAAAATTATACACTAATCTAAAAAGTATAATTTTAATATATTTTTTAATGAATGTGAGAGAGCACATTATTAAACATGAAATTAATCGCAAAAAATATGACTACGAATCTCTTAAATCATTTAAGAGCAGCTGGTTTGACATTATAGTTTACAATAGCTACTTTCTTCAGCCTCGTTTACTCTCTTCCACATTACTTAAAGCTTTTACTGAGCGTTATGAAATGCTTCCTCTTGCGTGACAATAACATTCTTATTCAAAAGTATCCATATTGATGTCAAAAGTAAGTGTTATGTCAAGAAAAACCCTCTTTGAAGCTCCTGCTTTCCATATGCCTTTGAGCATTATTCTTTATAAAGTTTACTTTTTCTCAAAGAAAGAAGGTTTGTTTGCTAGTTTGCTGAGGATACAAATGGCCGCGGTAAAGAACAAGAATACTAATGCATTCACATTTTCAAGCGTCTTTTTCCTGCCGTTTTTCTTCTGTTTTTTGCCTTTAGGCTATTTTCTTGGAACTCTTTTACAAAAATATGCATTCTAGTAGCTTTCAAGGGAAACACAGTCCCTTCAGAGGCATATATTTTAAAGGAAACAAACAATTTTCGTTTTTCGAGAAGAAAGTTTACTCCAAAAATCCATAAAAGTATTTTATATTTGTAAATCTTTTCTCCTATTTTTAGACTTATTGATAAATCACTGTTTAGCTTGAATGTTGAATTATATTTATTTAAATTTCATATTGAGAAGAACTCCACTAAAATAATAAATTATGTAACTACTTTCAATTTATGTTCTCATACTTTTTATTAATGATAGAAATTGGAAACGTTTATATTGAATTTTTCATCGAATAAAAAGGTCTAAATTTCAGTTAGTGTTGTTATTCAATGAGTTTGGATTCTTTACCAAATAAATATGTCACTTTTTATGACTTATTTCGTTTTGTTACTGTATTTTTGAAAAATTACAGTTGGATATTGATCTTTAAATTATATATATATATATATATATATATATATATATACATAATGGCGAATATCATGTTTCTTGGGAGTTCTTTGACATATCCTGCTAGAGAGATCTTGAATTCTGTACGTTCAAGATCTTTTGCATAGATACACAAAAAAAATCACGTGTTATGATCATATCAAAATACTAAAATAATCATGTGGTAAAATCATGTTTCATTGTGAGTGGAATCATAAACTCCTTTTTTTTTAAATCTTAAAGTTTAAGAGTGTGTAAGCAAGTAGTTAATCAAGTCAAATGTGTAATTGCCTGTGAAAAGATTGAAATAAATAAAGGAAGGAACAAATTAATGCTCTCGATTACATTTATTGCTATAAAGAAAACGTCAATGAAATAAATTTAAAACATTAAAGGAAGAGCTTGTAACATTCAAAATAAAATGTTGTCCTTGATATCTCTTATAATATTAAGCTATGCCACTTCCTGAATCCAAGACAACATTGAGTCCATGATTAGTTTGGAATGGATGCGAGTGAAGTTATAAGTCCAAGTTTATAAATGTGAGAGCATGTACTGTATGTTTTGGAATCAATATTCTGTCCTACTTAACTAGCCACGATTCATTGTTCAAATCCAGCTGCGCATGCTTCCAAGTGGTTTCTAAACGAGGTATTAATCTAATTATATTAAACCAGTACCGGATACATTATGCATTATTGCTTCATTTTTCGACTTGAATACAAAAGAAAAAGAAATTATGAAAATGTATACAAGTATTTTTTTATCAGAAAGTATTGTATTTTCTATTTAAGAATGCATTCTTAAATAAATATTGAAAGAGAAAGAAAAATTGAATTTCTCCTTTGCGACTTATTTATAAAAATTAATGAGAAAATACTTTAAATAATGTAGCTTGAGTGTAGGATAATGAATTCATCCTGTATAGCCTAATTTGTTAAGATGGAATTTTTGCCACTCTCCACTTCTAAAAAACATAAAGAACGCAAATCTTGACGATTGTCTAAATATCTCTTATTGTGACTCTGTTCGACAAAAGTTGGCATCAAATTAATTCCAAATAATACCTATTTTTTACCTACAATTATTGGATTATGTATTCAATGAGAATTATTCTCCAATTTGCAAAAGTGTATTTGAACAATCACAAAATAGAAATATCTGATGATGATGCATAAATTGATGAAAATAATATAAGGATATCTTAAAAGTATAAACTCTACATGAACCAAACAATGTAAATTGGAATGTATAAAACAACTTCGCTTTTATTCACTTTTATAAGTTCAACAAAAGCAAATCAAATCCAAGAAAACTGTTGCAAAGGAATGAATAGTTACTTTTAAAGTTGGAAAAGTTATTCAATTTAGAAATCGTGTAAAATAAGCATCAAATATCCAATACAAAGTATAAAATTGTACTTTAGATAACAAAGAAATCAAAACTAGATTCAGCTAACATGAAAAATGATTGGACCAAGAATGGTGGATATCATGCACTTGACAAACACCAAGGGATAAAGTAAGAAGGTACATTATCTAAAAATTATTCAATAATATATATATGTTACGGGCAATGTAATAATTTAGGTCAGTATTCATTATTATGAATAATGACCATTAAAATTGGGCAATTTAATAAATTTGAATTACTTTACGATAATTTCTCACATTGACCGGTCATTATAAATACCGCTATTATTTCTTTG
>JAPMOR010082682.1:1342-33407 GCA_026543865.1 Argiope aurantia | reverse complement strand
AAAAACCATAGAACACTCTTTATTTATTGAAGCAATTCGAAGAGAAAAAAAACGAAGCATCGCAGATTAACAAAAGAAAATTTGAAGTTAAATATTATATGATTCTATCCGTTGCTTCTATCACGTAACTGCGATGCTATGTGAAATGATTATACATCTTTTCAGACATTTTTATTGCACTTAAAATAAGAAATAGAAAGAAAACAAAATCTGAGATTAGAACCTTGAAAAATAAAATATACGTTCTGCTTCCTTCTTGAATCCTAGTTTTTATAAAACAAGAAAGAAAAACATCAAAGCGATGCTATGATGCATCAGAGAAAAACAAAATTCTTTTTGCCAGAAATCTTTAAAAAAAACAGTAAAACACGAGAGCGGAAAAAAAAAACTTTCACCTTAACCGAGAACATCCTTCTTTGCACATCAAATTCGTGTTCTTTATCTCTTTTTACCCTTTTACAGCAAACTTCTTTCAAATTAAGTGCAAAAGCGAGCTAGCTCCAGTGTTGTAATAAATTACCGGTTTCAGACCATCACAAGCATTTAAGTCCTTAAGAAGAATTTCCAGTAATTTGTTTGCACCCTAGAAGCATTTTAAATCTTTTATGGTGCACTTTTCTTCCTCTAACTTATCTTCGAGGTCTCTTTTTTTTTCCTCCTTTTAATTTTTCTTTTTTCATTTTTTTTTAAATGTGCGTCTTCTTTATTAAGTATTTATTGGCAATTTTATGCTTTCAGGTTGCAGAAAATGTGTGATTAAGTTAAGCTGGATTACCTGAAGCATTTTTCCAGTGTTTGAAATTTGTCTTCAGGTTCATTATTAATGATTATTTTTTCTATTTTTATTAAGTAACTAAGTTTGAATTATAAATGATTTGGCATTCATTAATAAACAATTAATGAAATGATGGAAAAATTTATTATATTGATGGTCATTTTACTGATAATTAAAAAAATGTAGTGCCAGTGAAGAATTTTTCAAAGGATTCTGATACGTAACTTTGAATGTAAGAAAATCTATTCAATGTCTTTATTAATATTTATGTGAAGTTTTCTTCAAATATTGACGAACTATTATTTTTATATCAAATAAATCTCAAACACGATCATGTTATAATTCTCTTTTAAGGAACGTTCACTGAATATATAACTAAATATTTTTATTCGTAGAAACTATATTAGGAATTATTTGTATTTTAGAAAGATATCAAAATTTTTTTATTGTATTTTGTAATAATTTTTTTAAGAAATTATATTTTATATAATTGTTACCATCATTTTTAATCACCCCTGAAAATAAACTTTTCAAATTTCAAATATAAAATGTAATTCAATATTAATAAGTTAGGCAAAAATAATATTAATTGAACTTTTATCATCTCATGAAGTATTTTCTAATCATTAGTAAATAAAAATAATAGCCCTCAATAAAAATAAATATCTATAATTTATTGAAACAGCTGTTAATAGCGCAGAATTCGATCCTTACATGCGTTGGAATTTCTTATCTCTAACACTTTTTAAACTTATTGAACACATTTTTTTTAAAAAAATTATTTTGAAATAACCATATATACGTATAACCATATATACGTTGTAACGCATTGCTTATGTTATTAAATAGTAATTGTACAAAAAAAAAACAAAAAAAAACCTGATTTGAAATAATAATTTTACTATAACGTATAGAAAATGGAATGATATCTCAAGTTCTTCAGAAAAGATATTTTAGCAATCATATGTACCCTTATAATAACACTGCAATTTCTTAAAAATTAAAAAAAAAGTAAAAACACCAATATTACTCTTAAAAGTTAGATTGGAAAGTTTGGGTTTCTCCTTTTTTTTAATAAGTAATCTTTGACATTTGTCTAAATTTCATCAATTTTCCTATATTGTATGCATAGGATTTTTTAACGGAGCAAAGTATGTATTGAAAAATACTGAGTTTGTTCTAATGTGTTACAATTTTGGTGAGAATCAGATTACAAAATGTAATGTTCCAATGTATAAACTTAATGGAACTAGATTCAGAATAAATAAATAAAAAAATATATTGAAACTAATTTTTTATAGTTTTTGACGTTATCGGTTTAGCCAAAGCATCTCATATTGGCAGTACCTGGTTCCAATACTTCCTGTGATAGACATTACAATATATTATGTGTTTCTGAGACAACAGCGTTCTCTGAACATATTCGAGAGAAAAATACTTAGAGCTATCCTTGGCCCTGTACTAGGTAGAGGATGTAGGCGAACTAGATTCAATTTTGAATTACACAAATTATATAGGCAACCATAAATTCTATAGCCAACCCCGGACAATCAGCATTGGTTGACCGGGGCAATAAGTTAAGATGGCTCGGCCATATCTGAAGAAACCTTGAAAACAGAACATTCAAAATATCTACATTTAAAACTCCTATGGGATCCCGGGCCAAAGGAAGACTTCCAACTATATGGATGGATGATGTGGAAAGAGACCTGAGTGTTCTGAGGATAAGGAACTGGAAACTAAAACTAGAATTGCGGGGGATAGAAAGCGCTGGAAAGTGCGCTTGGTTGAAGCAGCCGAGATCTGCCAAGGGCTGTTGTGCTCATGAAAAAGAAGTTTCTAAAGTAATAATAATAATAAAAAAACACAATTTTTTTAAATAATAAAATTGAATTTATTTTTGAATTCATAAAATAAAATTTTACTTGTTTATTTATAGCACTAAAATTTTTCAAATGTATTAATTTAGTTAGACATAAGATTTCTAAACTCATAATTTTATCTATAAATAAGGAAGCATAAAAAGTACATTCACCGTAATATTCAATAGAGAATATCCATTGACTGATTATTCCGTAATACCTACAATGCTGTTGACAGGAAATGCAAATTTTATGCCTTTTTTGCATAGAAAATAAATTTATTTATCTATATCTCAAATATAAAAATTATATTATTAAAATCAGATTCATTTCAAAAAGCTACAAATAATTAAAACCTCATCACTTTCGGAATAAGAAAAAGCTTTAAATACTTCTACATTTCATATGATTCAAAATTATTGTAGCAATTAAAAAACTTGCAGCAGAAACGAAACTAAAATTGTTTTTATCGAATAAAAGGATTTTAATGTTTAGTTGGAACTATTTTGATTTAAATTATAGTTCTCAGTTTTGATACCAGCTATCTAGCAGTTTCTGGTTAATGTGGGGCCACTTATTTCTGAAAATATAAAAAAAATATTCTTTTTCATCCGTTTTTGGAAAGTTTGTTTTTGCTGCAAAATTTGATCTGAAATTTTCAACCGCATTTGATGACTATCTTTGAGACCGAAATCGATAAATAACCGATTAGTGCCATTATTCTGCTGAAATAAATGTTGAAACCTTTCTTATTTTTTTCAATAATTTATAATAAGATATTGGCGAACATATTTCTAGACCCTATATCGTCCATCATCTCAATATCTCCAATATTTCTAGAACCTATCTATAAAACTATCACAAAACCTTTCTATGTTTTAGGCAAATATTTTACTGTATTCATTTCTATTCATTTTTAAGTTGTACTATATTTATTTTTTCAGTACCTCACTTGATCGTCACCTTCCTCTATAAGACTTTTTTCACTCTGTTTAAATAGATCATATTTGCCTTCATTTGATAATACAGCTCAGTTTAGAATCTTTCGTAAGATCTTTTAAATAATGCGCAAATAGATGACAATGTTTGAGTTCTTTCTTCCACGGATACATTTTAAACCTGATATATTACGGTACATGTGACTTATCCCTCAATTCTTCATAATCATCACCAAACATGCTAAATGTGATAAAATATTGAATATTTATTATTATATTATTTCTTAGATTTATTAGATTTTAATGCTAGATTATAAAATTTATAATTATTGGATAATATAATAAAAACAGATTATTTTGAGGTGTATCGAGGATAGATAATGGCATGTTATATAATATACGGTAGATATTATATATCATGCCATTATCGAGGATAGATAACGGCATGATACATAATATACGGCATATATTATATATCACGCCATTATCGAGGATAGATAATGGGATGTTACATAATATACGGCATATATTATATATCATGCCATTATCGAGGATAGATAATGGCATGTTACATAATATATGCCGTAAAATGTATTGAAAAATAAGAAATCATCAAAAGGGATTAAAAATAAAACAAAGTTATCAATTTTTATTGCATTCTCATTACGAGGTAAGGATTTTATAAACTTATAAATATTCAATAATGTATTACATTTATCAAATTTAGTGGTGATTCTAGATAATCACCAGTAATTATATATAATTTCCAATTTATTACTGTAACCGATACATTCAATTTTACGTCTTTCACTCTTAACGCTAGATCGTTCTATTTTGTGTTAATTTTAGAGACACAGAATCTTGTCAAGTATTTGTATCCGAATTTTTGTCTTGTCTTCTTTTTTTGCTGATTGTTTTGTCCCTTACATTTCTTGTACTATTAGTAGATTTCTAAAGTCAGTGGGCTTGCCTGTGACAAGTTTCATTAGAAGCAACAACAACAATTATTAATATATACTTGAAACTGGCAATTCACGCATTTATGCTTATTTTTCCAACCTTCATAAAAATGGCACTTTTAGTTTTCAATGATGTGGCGGACAACATTATAGAAGTCTCTAAATTCATTGGGCTAATACGAATTCTAAAAGCTGAACTATTTCACTTTTATCAATATAAAAGGCTATTTTAAATGTGTGATAATTTGATAAATTTTCAAAAAATAAATATCAAAATACTTAAGTATAAACTTTAAGCCCATTCGTTCCCATTTGAATATAAGCTTTGTGACTCAGCTGTTCGAATATTGTAAGTAGGGAAACTACGATATTTATATGTAATAATTCTACAATATTTTACAGAATACTAACATTTAAAGAAATAATCAAAATATGTATTTATTTAAATGGGAAGAAATTAAATGAAGAATAATTCTAAAAGAAAAGCAAGTTTTCGACGAAAATTTTATGAACAAGGTATTTAATTGTAATAACCCATTCTGATAGTTATAAATAGTATTAAAAGTTAAACAGTCTTAGAGTAATGCTCAGGAAATGTATTCCTCTGCAGAAATTTGGAATTATTGCTAGAGCCGAAATGAAATTTCTAATAGAAAAATGTTAATTAAACGCAAACTAAAAAAAAAATGTTTTTTAGGAAATAACGTAACGTGGTATTTCTTTACTACAATGTATGTCATACGTAATTTTGAAGATATATTTCAATCGAATAATACTTAGAAAGATATTAAATTTTATTAGCTTATTAAATATTTAGAACTTTTCTTGTCGAGCAGAAACTAGTAATAAAATCTTATTACAATTATTGATATTTTAAAAAGGATTCTTTCAAAAAACTTATTAGAAACGAAAAAATAAATAATTTTTAAAAATAAGTTCTTAAAAACGAACTTATTTATTAATTATTATTTATTGGTTATTTTAGATAAACAATTAGACCTAGATAAAAATTTGATAAAAGCATATATTTTTTGTTACAAAGTAAATATGCTTACAATAGTAAAGAGACCAACAATTGATAATTACATTTGACTATTTTACAAGAAAAAATAATAATTCTTGCGTGATTCCCACAATGTGTTAGTATAGGCTTATTTATTCATTCAAGTGAAGTAATATCTACAGATTTGTAGGAATGTGTGTACGAATGTCTTTTGAAAAAAGAAGTATAGAAGTATATACATTTTTTTAAATATGATATTGAAATAGCATTCAAATTATTATTAATAATACAAGATTTAAAATCCCTGTAGAATTCACTAAGAGCTATTCTTTTATATAATGTTCCATCAAACGACATTTAACAACATCAAACGACATTAATGTTTACATGAGAAATTTATCAAATATAATGTGATTTAAGATTGAAATTGTAGATCCATATTTAACTTAGTGAAAGTTATACTTGTTTTAACTAGAATGTTAAACTTGTTTAAAGTTTTTGACTTTCCAAAAACCAGTAATGTTGTTGTTCTAAAAGTCTTTATACGTATGCTTGTGTCAACACAACGAAAACAGAATATAATTTTCGATTTTTCAATGCTTTTATTAATTACCCGAATGTTTAAAGAATATTTACTTGACATTAATGATTTTTTTTTAGAATTTTAAATGTAAAAGTTTGCAAAATAATATTAAATAAAACATATGCTATATAATCTTTCTTTCCAAATGATTTTCTCTTTAACCAATATTTTTATTGTAATAGAAAGAATATTCAGAAAATAAAAGTAATTTTGCTTCAATACTTTACTGCCATTTCATTTTTTTTCATTTCGCTTCGTTCACAACTTTAAATATTTCTATTTTTATGCATTACATTCCAAAAAAGTTAATAGTTTAACATTTGTACTTAAAAAAGTGACTTGATTTATTGAATCGCAAATGAAAATGCGGAGTGATGCATTATAAAATTCTCACAAAGAATTCCAGAAATTACAATGTTACAATAATATTGTTTTTTCGAAAAAAAGCTATTATGTTTTAGAAGACTCTTTGACTAGATGGGGTTACATTTTCTAGAAACGAATTTTTTGCATAAGAAATAAATTTCTAAGTCAGACTGTCAGAGATTACTGACTAAAATATATTCTTAGTGACTGTTTACTATAAAGCGTTTCCCATCTTCTTTAGTCTCCAATAACTGCAGACACTTGACGAAATTGAATTTGTTGCAGTATCAAATACTTTTTTACACGGGGGCAAAGATATAAATCTCCTTTCTTTCTTCAGAATCTTATAGATTCCATGACTGTGGTATAAATTATGAGGCAATGTCAAATTTTGGATATAAAATTGCTGCAAAAAGAGCTTTCGTTTCATAAACTGGCACTTCATATTATACATTTTATGAATGAAACCATCATATATGCATATAGTTGTATGTGTGTGTGTATATATAATTTTATTTATTTAGAAGAAAGATTGTGAATATATTCAACAAACTATATACTCAAAAAATTATATTTATGAACAAGAAATCTATGTATATGCAAAAGTAAAATAAAATTAAGAATATTTTTGTTGTCCAGTTTTTAATTTAGTTAGAAATATCTCGGTTTATTTCAATTTAAACTAGAAATATCTCGGTTTATTTCAATTTAAACTAGAAATATCTCAGTTATGATTTCATTGTTCAAACTTATGTGCTTGAAGTTTACATGAATGATTTATTTTAAGTAATCAAGGTTTGCAAACATAATTATAAGAGAGAAACATTATCATGCTGAAATGCATTCTTGGACTAATACAATTCAATTTATAGCATGCTAACGGTATCAATATCACTAGATGAACCACTACATGCGCATTGAACTTAAATTTATATTAGAAAGACACGAAGTATATTATCTGGACATAAATCTTTCAAAAAGGGTTGCAATTAGGTATATAAACAATTTAAAAAATAAAAACTGAACTTACAAAGGATTATTTGGTAAGATATACCCATATTGGAGAGGTCGAAAGTATCAGTAAGAAATCAACACATTCTAATCTTCCACACACGTATAGGTTTGGTAAACGTATGCGTGATTAACCAAATGTAAACGTAATGGTTTCGGTCGGTTTTATTTATAAGAAGGTATAAATAAAACTTACTGAAGCTATTGGTAAATGTATGCTAACTATATCGTGTATGCTATTTTTTAGTCCAAGAATAAAGAACAGCTTATAAAAAGTAATAACCCCTTTATTAATAAAAATTATCTTTCCTGAAATTTTTTTTCTTACTATTGTGAAAATAATTCGAATGAAACAATTGTCAATTTTAACAGTGAAAAATCTTCAATTAATCAGAATTTACGAAAAAAATCAAAATCAAATTAACAAGCTCTATTAAGTTATTATGCGTAAGTTAAGTTAAAAGTGGATAACGCATTCAAAATATATATTTTTTATTTGAAGTTTCTGTGAGGATTCTGGTAAAAAATGTAATCTGGAAAACTAAAGTTTTTAAGTTCTAAAATATTTAAAATAAAGTAACAATTCTAAATGTTTACAATATTTAAATACAATTAGAACAACTAGGTATTTTTTAACATATTACATTAAAATTTTTAACTCTAAATTTTTAGTAAATTAATCTTGCTTATATTCTTAAATACTTTTAAACGTGTATGAATGTATTTTGCTCTGTTCCCGATGATAATTAAATTCAAAATGTTTTTAAAAATTCTGTAAGTTTTAAATTTTAAGTAAGAGTCTATTATTTTTGAAAAGATCATAAATTTTTTATAGGAAAATAAGCGTGCCTTAAGTCATAACACAAAAAACAAGATTTCTTTTTTTAGTTGAATAAAAATGTGTTTTAAAGATCGAAAAATAATTTTTTAAAGCCAAAACCATGTTATGATAATCTTTTATTCTTTCATTTTAATCCAACATGACCTCATTCGCTTTTTTATTTTAAACACTCTGTAATAAACCAACGGTCTATAATACAAGAATTGCTGCAAAACAACCATTTAATCTATATTTTTTTTCTTTTAAAATCCCCTTAATTCTTTATAAAAAGCAAAATTCAGCGATGAAAATTATTTTTCTTGCTTCATCTTCTGTATAATTTGGAAATTTTTCCTTTATTTAATCGAAATATATCGTGCTATCTTCTAATCTATACTTGTTTTTTAAAGAGCAATCTAATGCCTGCATTTAATTTAATCTCAGTTCATCATTTATTTTTACGTCATCTGGTATTCATCATTTCCCCGCAATCGTTGCTTTTCACCCATAAAATTCGCACTGGAGATTCACGCTCAAAGAAGTTTATGAATTATTAAAATACTTTGGAATAATTTCGAATTTCCTTGAGATATTCTCTCAGGAAGGGATCTCAATTTAGATGGGAGTGCCTTTCATGAAAAATTTGGAAATGCCTCAATATTCTGAAATGATGAAATATTTATCACATTTCGCTAGAAATTTATCAGCCATTATTTCATATATTCAGTTCATGCAAACCTGGAATTCATTATGTTGGTTATTAGTAATATATATTATTGTCATTTTCAGTTTGTCTATTTTAAACGAATATTGACCATAGTGATTTACTAAATTATATTTACGATTTATTTACTGAAATATATGAAACATTTCTTTTCATTATTGTGATATTAATACTTAATTAATTGAGAATCTAAAAGTTAAGAATTACGCTTCCTTTTAAAGAAAATTTCTTTCTATAAAATTATATCATTGTTTTTTTATATGTTTATCTCTACAACTATTAAAAGTAACTGCTCGTTAACGCTCTATAAAGTAGACCATAGAGATCTACGGAATTATCTACCAACTTTCTATTATACAATTACAAAATCAACTAATTTATCTAGGTAGAATCTAATAACTTATGCAAGCACAAAATCTAGCACAAATACAATTTTTAGGAGGAGAATGTACACTAAGAAGGTCTTTATATTTGAATAATAATTTTTATCAATAAAGTTTAAAAAATTGTTGATTTTTCTAATTTTTAATATCTTATTGAAGTATGAGCACACAAAAATAACTTTTATTTATCTTAAAAGAGAAAAACTTTTTAAAGTAAGCACTCCCTAGAATAATAACACAAATAGTTTTAAAACAAAACTGATAATAGCATTTATATATAGAAATATATTTTTCCCGATATAATTTGTTAAAAAAATATGAAAAGTTAAAAAAAAATCAACTTATACTCAAAGATAAAAATTATAGTAAACATATTGTTATATGATTAAAGATGTTTTTAATGTTAATTTACTTTTAAATTATAGCATTCAAAGAGCATATTTAAATTAAATAAAATTAAATCTTGAAAGTCATACTATTAAAATAAGAATGAAAATAAAACCATAAATAGTGCCACAAATAAATATACATACATTTTTTCCCGTTAGTGTAATATAAAATAGTCCTGAAGTCATTATATGGAGCATATTTTTTCGTAAAGACGTATATTTGATCATTCTCGTAATTATGAGGGAAATTAAATAATTTACATTTTATAAAAATAAATTATTTATTATTTAATTCGTTTAATAATTCGTCGTATCTTTGCAAATCAATTGCATTTTTTGAGTGCTAATTGAAGACATGAAACTAGAACTTATCATTCGGAACTGAATTTCACCCATTGCTAATGTATTTAAAATTTAATCAGGGAAGGCAAATTTATTTTAAATATTTTTGTACCATCTTCAATTTCCATTATATGTTCCTGATCCATAATGCAAAATTTTGAAATTATAGGAAATAAAACAATGAAAAAATAATCAAGATTTGATTTCTACAACATTAAGATAATTTAGCTTTAAATTTTATTGCCCATTTCTTCCAATATAATTAATAATTTATATTTTATTATTGCTTATATACATTAGAAAACATGTATATTTTTCAATTTAGGCATTTACAATGTCACTTTTTAAAATGGAATAGGAAGTAGACGTTTGTTAAGTAAATATGTTTAAATATTGAACACGAACTTGTTCACTCGAACACATTTTACAGAAAACAATAAAGTTGTGTAATTTTAAATAAAATAGAACTCGAATCTTTAGGTTTTTATTTTATGTTGAAATAGTTTGTTGTTTTTGATTTCTCTCTTTATATGTTATATTTGTTTATTATAAATCATGCTTATCCATTGAATTAATATTGTTATGAATTTTACCAGGGTTCGTTTGGATAGTGGAAGTAATATGGTGTAGAGAACGCTCAATCAGCAGTAGAAAAATAAACCACGATGTTTATTTACACGAAGACACACAGGACAGCAGAAAAACGACAACTATATACAGCATAGAAGACGATTATCTTCAGCCGAGACGTGCAGCATATAATAAGACTCTACTGCAGACAGTAGCATACAGCTTAGTTCAGCACTATCTTGACTCCGTTGCTGCTCTACTAATCCCTGGAAGACCAGTTCTTCACTGTCAATTCCGACTACTCTTCTCTGTCGCTTCCGACTACTCTGCTCCGTCGATTCCGACTACGACCACTACTACTCTGAGTGGCAGCTGCAGACCCTTTTATAGGTCTTAGGAGGCGGGGCTAGAAGCCTCTCAACCAATCAGGAAAGTTCGAGACGTATCTGGGTTCCTACTGGACGGATCGGAAAAATTCTCGATGATTCGGGTATAATCTATTTTGGCGCCAAAGTCGCCAAGCTCTGTGACCTTCGACATGACACCCGGACTCCATCCAATACCAATGACTTTAAAACAGTTTTTCTGATGATGGAACAAACTATGCTGGGAAGCCGAATTGAAAGTTTGTAACATTGCTCCCCTCTTCCCAGACTGACGTCCCGGCAGTCCTACTTCAATCCAACAGCAGGCGTAGGCTTCCGAATGATGTGATGACGATGCTTTAGGCGACTTCTGATATTTCGAAGATGTCATCGTTTACTAATCTGGCGGCGACTAAAGATCCATCTGAACCTTCTCAATGGTTTTGACTCGGACCTCTTCGCCGTTTCGGATTGTACACCCAGACTTGATTTCCCTTCTTGAAATGCAATGTGTCCCATGGAGCGTAACGCTGGATCGTAGTAGAGTCCACCGGAGTGAATTCTTGCCAAGCAGTTCGGCTGATCACTTTGAACTTCTTCCATCGAACCAGCCGTGTATCAGGATGATCCGACAGTACCTTCTGAAGTCCACTCGAAAGCCAGTTATTCGCCTTTAGCGCCAAAGCTTCCACGGGAATATCTCCGCCTATTCTCGGCTCATTCTCGACACTTGAGAATTGTTCGCAGCTCTCGACACTGGATCTTCTGAAGAGGACATCTGCCTTTACGGGAAGGGCTCTTCTGCAGCGACACAACTTCATTTCTTGCCTCTTCATTTCTTATTTGAAGGCTACCGTAGATTTCTTAATCTCAGTCAACAGAGCCAGTAACTCACCATTGCCGCTATCAGCCATCGTAGCCTGAGATCTCGTTTTCACCATACATTGTTGACCACTACCCCACTTCTGACACCAAATATTACGAATTTTACAGGGGTTCGTTTGGATAGTGGAAGTGATATGGTGTGGAGAACACTCAATCAGCAGGCGGCAGTAGAAAAAGAAACAACGACGTTTATTTACACGAAGACACACAGGATTGCACAAAAACGACAACTATATACAGCATAGAAGATGATTATCTTCAGCCGAGACGTGCAGCATACAACAAGACACTACTGCAGGCAGTAGCGTACAGCTGAGTTCAGCACTAGCTTGACTCCGTCGCTGCACTGTTAATCCCTGGAAGACCAGTTCTTCACTGTCGATTCCGACTACTCCGTTCCGACTACGACTACTACTATTCTGAGTGGCAGCTGCAGACACTTTTATAGACTAGAAGCCTCTCAACCAATAAGGAACGTTCGAGGCATATCTCTGTTCCTACTGGACGGATCGGGAAAATTCTCAATGTTTCGGGTATAATCTATTTTGGCGACAAAGTCACCAAATTCGTCGCCAAGTCGCCAAATGGTCGCCAAGTTTGTCGATAAGCTCTGGGACCTCCGACGCGACACCTGGACTCCGTCCAATACCGATGACTTTAAAACAGTCTTTCGGATGATGTAACAAACTATGCTGAGAAGCTGAATTGCAGGTTTGTAACAATATTAATAATAAAAGATAATTTAAGTGCTCGGATTGTTGAAACTTATTAGCTATAACATGGAAAAGGAATGCTGAAGCCTACTATATTGTGCTCTTCATTTACTGACCGCTCAAAATTATCTCATTTTATTAAGAGATATTATGTAAATACATATTTTTCAAATTTCCATCGATGTTATAAATACATAAAATAACAAGATTTAAGTATAAAAATTCGAAATAATTTCATATTATTTTGTTATCAATTACATAAGAATTTTGCAATTATATGTGCAACATCTGAACTGCATATTTGTTAAAACCAAGAGATTTCCATATCAAATATTAATGAACTAAAATTATTTAAAAAATAAAATTTATTTATCAATTATTAGAGTAAATTTATTGATTTGATTTATAACTATCCCACAGTTATCTATTGAATCAATAAATATGTATTTATGTATAGTGGGTTACACATCTTTCAAAAATGAGAAGTATAAATGTTTATTTTTATTTTTATTAAAATACTTTTTAAAGAAATAAAAATATTATCTTGATTATTTTGAAGAGTTATCACCCATCCATCATCAATGTAATATGAATTGCTAAAGGATGAATTTCCTCATCAAATAAATATTTAGAGTAAATATTTTAAAGCAAACTGATGCAGCAAAAGTTCTGAAACTTTCTGCACTATCATTACAATAAGTTTGGAATCTGTTTTGACACATTTCAGCTTCAAATTGAAGTTAAGTAATGAAAATGATTATTGCTTTTTCTAAAATGGAGTCGATTCTTTATCATCATTATTATTATATTTTTTTGCGATCGTAGCTAAGCTGCTTTATCTTTGAAGATTTTTTTTTTCTGAAGGGTGCAATCGAAGTAATCTTTGAAAAGTAAGAAGACAAAAAGAAATCTCGAATAGCTGTGATCTTTTTCCGACGGTTTTTTTGAAACCTCGAACCCAATGTGTCATTCTGTCAGATTTATTTTTGGAAGAAGTACAAGAAAGAGAAACCTACCAAACGATTTCTTGCTGTGAGGAACCCAGATGTTGCCAATTCAAAGTGCCAAAATAATGGAACTGAGCGAAACAAAGAAAATGAACTTCAATTCTTCCATATGAGTTTTGACTTTTTCTTCTCATTTCTCTGTCAGTAGTTTGTAGAAAAACTAAGGTGATGGCTGGAATCTGTCTGAGGTGGAAATAATAACTTCACGAGACAGATTCGTTTATTTCACAAAAAAAGATCGCTAAATGAAGTTGCATAAAGCAGGGAAAATCAATTTACCAACATAAATATTTCTTTCGTTAAGTAATGGTAATGTGATAAACAAACATCTTTTTACTTAATATTTAAGTATATAGTGTAACCATAAAAAAATAAAATCATGCGTCCCTTACATATTTAATATTTTCTGTTTGATATATTTAAATATCATCGAGACTAATTGAAAAAAAAAAGAATATTTTTTTTCTAATTTTATCTAAATTTAGGCAATTCATACAAAATACACAAACGCATTAAGACAAAAAATTAATATTGAAATATTAGAGTAACGATGACAATCAAATTACAAAATACTGCAGTGAAGTAAAATTGTTAAAAACTGTAACTGATTTAATGTTCATGGCGTCTGCTAAATTTCCTTATGTGTGACCTTAACTCCTGGCGACGACAGGAATTCGATGGGACCGGAGTTAGGGTTTCGGTGCAATACAGGAGGAAAACGTCAATTATAAAGTTGTATAAGGCGTTATCGATTTATTAGAAAAAGGCCTCTTGTGGAATTCAAGGTAATTCAAGATATTCATATTGCTTATTTACTTAGTCGCGATTTCTAAAAATATTATGAAATGAAACCAAATTACCTTATTACTTTTTTTAAAAAATAAAAAATACAGCTACTTTTTATAAAATAGTTATTTCTTCTGTTTTCAAATTGCTCTCCACTGGCTACAAAATGCATTTGCACTCTTGTTTGAATTTCACGTTGCATTAAAAAAATATCAGTATCATACTGGCACAATTTTCAGTAATACATGATCGAAGCTTTTACATTGTTGGTGGGGATAGCTGTGTATATGTGTGTGGGGGGAGGAGGGTTAACATGCGCCTGTTATTTCACATAATTCTAACAGAAAAATGCCCTTTTGGGGTGAAGATACCACTTTCCGAAAATAATATATTTGAATGTTTTCTACTGGAAAGTCTTCACCAGAAATTCTTAACGTTTCTTGCTTGGGGAAGTTTTGTCATGATGTTACTATACGTTCGCAGCTGGAACAATAGAATTCTCTCAAATAGATCTAGTATCACATTTTGCGAAACCCCAGAATATAGTGCATTTGATAAGAATCTCGAGTAAAATACAAGACCTATTTTTTAGTTACTGTAAAATTCACAGAAGACATTAATCGAAATCTGTATTTGATCTCGAATAATTGTAGAATATATTGGATTTTCTGTCGCTCATTAATATACGTTCCAAATATTGTTCATTTTATTCCTCGAAGTGCATGTTCTATCGGTTTGCATAGTATCTGAGAGCGAGGAAATATGGATGGGTTGATTTATAATGGACTTGTATGATGTGTGAATGTCTTTTAGTATCAGTGCCCAATAAGGCTTTAAACAGCTTTTCAATGGGAATTATATTTGAAATAGTTTTTTATAGTGTTTGATATTATAATGTTATGAAGAAGTTAAATCTCATTACTTCTATATATGACTTTTATATATGAATAGCTACTATCATATTATAATTTAGTATTCTAAACCCCTGTAATTTTAAAATGAGTCCGGATAGGGTCTACTATTCATTATTTACGCTAAACATTAGCGCTATTTATTTTGAAGAATTCAGCGATTTTTAAATAAATTAAATGCATTTTACATTTTTTTCTTTCTTTAAAAACAATATTAATATGAACTATTGAAATTATTAATGGATAAAATATAATATAACATTTAGTATATTTTAAATGTGGCGAATAATAAGGTCTTTGTATGTCATCATCATCTACATTCCATCCATATCATCTGACATTTCAATACACTTCTATGCTCTTCTAGGTGAAAGTACATATTGTTTATTAATATTGATGTAATAATAATATTTATGTTATTATTACATAAATATTAGGTTAGTTAATATTTATGTATTAACTGTACATTTGTGATAATTGATTGGTAAAAAATATGAAAGTATTATTTATACGCGAATATTAAAATTTACATTCTTTTGTTAAATAAGATTTATTAATAATGAAAAATAACCGAATTTTTTAATTAAATTTAAACTATTTCATTTTTGATCTACTATCAAATTAATCTATTGACACAAATAATGCATTAAAATTAGGATATTATTGTTTTCATGTTATTCATTTCAAACAATTCTTGCCATGTTTCTCTATTACATCGTTCGTCATTCCTTATTGCCAATGAACTATCTATGTTGCTTCTGGAATTTAACTCCAAATGTAAAACTTCAAAAATATTTCGAGTTTTCATTCTTTACGGAACAAAAATAATGCATTTCATTAATGTCGTCAAAAAACAGACTTTCATTAGCGCTCTAAAATTAGAAATATTCTAATTTAAATATTGTTTTCGCTTTTGTCTTGCATTCACCATTCATTATTATAAATATTACAGAAAGCGAAATATTTTTTTTAAATTTTGTTTACTTGTCAAACCACATCACAAATATGGGATCATTAATCAATTAACTAATTTTAACGCTCTCAAAATCTTCAGATGTTATATTGTCATCAAAATCCACAACTACAAAAAATTTGAAAATTCTAGCACACTTGGAAGCAAGTGACGATTGGTATATTTTATCTTTATAAACTTAAAAAAGACTTATTAAAACTGTGCAATATATGCGCGTATACAGATAATCGTGGTAAAAATCAGAATTCTATGAAGTGATCAAAAAATATATGAATAAATGTAACACAATTCTTTGCAACATTGGCAGCCTTAAGCTCTGTAGAATCATTAGGTAATGCCAGTTTTCAAGTCGGAAGTTGACAAACAAGATCTTTTAATGAATTTAAATTTAATTTTTAAGTAAACAGTTTTTGAGAGATAAACTAAAACGACAAAACTTTTGATTATGGCCCTCTTTAAAAGAATTTGTTTTAGTTTATCTAGGATATAAAAAAATCTGACTTTAAAAGTAATTTTAAACAAAATAAATACAAATAAATAAATTACAAACTTTTTCAAAACAATATAAATACTCGCATGCAAATTTTTTCTGAGAATATTAATCTGTAAAGCAATCAGTAAAATAAAAAAATATAATTAAAAAACAACTATATTGATTTTCAAGACAATTTGTAAGCATGAAAAGCTATCTAAAGCCAATTGCTCTGATATTTAATCGAAACATGATTTTAATTTCAAACACATAATCTTTGTCAATCAAAAGAAAGCACAACATTTTATTACACTAAAAGCATTTCTAATATATCTACATATTTCGTGATCTGATAAGTTGTGAGATGCTTGCTTATTTTGCCTTTTTGATAATCTGCGTGCCAAGAATTGATAAGCCTTAATGGCATTGATTAAAATTAAAGTAAATATTTTTTCTTTCGTTTTTTATTAGGAATGCAAGGATATTTATAGTAGCAAAATTCAAAAATGATCAAATACGAGCAGTTTAATATAAAACTATTTAAGGTGGTCCTTGATGCTTCACATAAATTACTACATATTATTTAAACTTTTAAGTACATTACTGAACAAATAGTTTTAATATTATACGAAATTTTGACATTCGGTGGAAGTTATAGTTTTGTACTTAAATAAGAAAGAACGACTTTGTTGAAGATTATATTTGAAAGTGTACTAAAAATAGAAAACCAAATTCAAATAACCAAATAAGTATTAAGATGCTTTTTTTTATTTTAATGAATGAAAAATAAATATAGATTATTGTATTCTCAAAAAATGAGTGAGACATTAGAAGAACAGAAAAAAATGAGCAAATAACATTTGATTACAGAATACTAATTATTATAAAATATTGAATCCTCTACTGGCATTTTTACCAGTAGATAATTCAATGTTTTATAATAATTAGAATTCTATTTTTATTTTATATAATTAGTAATATTTTATTCTATTTTTAATTTATATAATTAGTAATATTTTATTCTATTTTTATTTTATATAATTAGTGCTATTTTATTCTATTTTTATTTTATAAAATGAGCATTCCATTTTTTTTTTTGATAAAGTAGCATTTACACTGAATGAAAAAAAATTCTTCAGACAACTTAGTTTCTCAGATACAATGCTTCTCAAGGTCTAATTTTTATTTTAAATCCAAATCTCAGTTTCTAAGTCAATTGTAATTTAGATTCCTTATTCCCGAGAGATTTACTTACAGAAAAGAAAAATAGATTTTAATATCTGAAGATAATTGTTTCTGTGTGTTTTTGTTTGTGAAAAGACAGATGCATTTTTCTAAAAACAGTAAGAATTAGGACTTGAATTTCAATTTACAAAGAAAATTTTTTGAGCCCTTGGGTAAATAATTCTGAATCCACTTAAATGTTTGTCTAATAAGTGTTTACAAATAAGTTTTGATTGTATTATTTTTCTTCGGATTAAGTAAAAAAGAACACATTTGACAAAAAAGTAGATGCTCTATTCCTCGTGAGATCGCAAAATTGAAAAGTAATGTTAGCATTTTGAATAAATAATACTAATAACAATTAAAGAAAACAAAGAAAAGTCATTACATTTTAAACATATATTCAAAAAAGATGATAATAAAGAACAGTTTCGGCACAAAAAAGAATAAATTTCTAATTAAGTAGATTTTCGGAAAATTTGATAAATAATTCCATGCAACTTCTATGAGATCATTTCAAACACAATTTTTTATAAAATGTTTTATAACAAAAATTTCTGAATTTTTGTTTCCCTTTGAAAAAAAATATAATGCATTTCCTAAATTATATTTAATTAAATAAACATTTATAATTAATATTATATTATATTAATATTTATAATTTATAATTAAATATTATACATTTATAATTATATAAATATTTATAATTAAATAAACAAAAAAAACATCTTTTCAGCTTACAGAATTTTCATAATATTCTAAAATCTTATTTTCGCATATATAGAGTAGCAATTTAGTGCTCTCTTCAATATAATTTCAAGAATTTGAAATTATTCAGAAGCTTGTGTACACATGCGTTATATAAAAATTTTTGTCCTAACATCGTAATTTATGTAGAGCAGAATTAAGTTTAAAACTGATTTTCACTCATATTGCTGAATCAATAACACCACATTTGTTGACACCATTGATTAAATGAAAATTTTAATCATAAAAAAACAGGGGAACAAATCGGTATTTTCCCTTTATCTCTAAAAGAGAACTATCGTTACTTCTGTTTGATGGGTAACTAAGACAAATTGTTAAAGATGTTTTCGTAGTTAGATGGATATTTTTAAAGGCCTTTCCCTATAATCAGTAATTGTACAAGGTGATTAAAAAATAGGCCAGAACGGAAGATATAGTAATGCATGTTAAATTAATAAATTTATACAGTATTTTGAAAACAACAAGCAATTAGCAGCATTTTTAAAAATTAATGGTTTGATACAACTTCCATGTACGCCCCATATTAACGCCGAACAGATGGTCCGGCTTGGGCACACTATGTTTTTCTCACACATTTTAAGAAGTGGCCAAATTTCTGAAAAGACTATCCTCTTTAATTTCCACTAACAGCAGATGCATAAGGTACATCTGGCAATCCTCGCAAAACCAAAATATATGTAAATTTATTACATCGTTGTAATACCTCTTTTTCCAATCTACCCTCTTTTTCGCGGAAATTACCAGTACCGAAATTTTTTTTTCTCTCACAGCTTGCCAATAATTTTTATACCAATCAAATAAGTGATATCGAAAATCGTACATAACAGTTCCGATTAATAATCCAATGTCACTTTCTGAAAAATATCCCCTGCGAATGTTCTGGTAGTTTTAGATTTTGTTAGTATTGGATCGGCTTTAAAATTTTAGATTTTGTTTTAAGTTTCTCGTCACTTACCGCCGAGAAAATAATTCTTTTTATAACTTTTTTATATATCTTTTGTCAATCAATTTCCTGACCAATTGGTTTTAGAGAAAAAATTAAATTAGAATTAATTTGTAATTGACAAATCTGTCAGTAGCTTAATAATCACGAATTTCTCGAGAAAGTTATAACTCTTTGAACATTCTTTTTATTATCTCCAAAATAATAAATTTTTATAAAAAGTCTAATACAGATCAATTTTTGAGATGAGTTAATTTGCTATCAACAAAGGACAATCGGCAGTACATAACATGAAATCTGTTACAACGAGGAAACTGTAAGCGAAAATATCCATACGATAGCTTAAATAGTCCACAAAAAGTTCCTTTTCTGATATGTTGGAAATTAAATTGTACTCCTTTTTGTCGTAAAATTAAACGGCAATTGAATTTCACGAGTTTTAGTTAAAACTATGAGTCCAATACTTTCCCTTGAGAACTTCAATGAACCAATTTAAAGAAATTGATTGCTGAATTATTTCACATTTATTCAAATGGGCTAGTTATATGGACTGGGATTTTGTTTCACAGCGACATAAGGACATGAGCCCTTCTCACATTACTTGAGATAATAAAGATTTTTAAAATCATAGACAATTGTTTTCTCAGTACATACCCTCCTCTTCAAACGATTGGCTGATATCAGTAAACAGTGATGTAAGTGAAATGACAGTATTAATTGCTATCTTTATCACGATATTTAACAGTGAAGGAATCTTCGGATTTGTTGGTTGCTAATTTCATTCAAACTGATTTGCTGGCATATATAAGAATTGCTAAGAAAATTTTAAGGAAATTAGTAATTTTCCATCAATTTTCTTTCTTGTAAGTTGTTTGGTTTACGGGTTCCTTAATGCCCTTTCTGTTTCATCCATCGGAGAACACCTAGTAATGAGGAGGAAATGCTTCCGGCATGGTGGCTGGATCTCGCCACCCTGGAGGGTACACAAATAGGTGGGGGATCTGGCTCTTCCCATCGATGACGGGACGTACTTCCTTCTGGTAAGGTTCTTCTGTGGCCGGTGATGGCCCTTAGGACTCACCACAGTTCCGTCAGTGTTACTGTTGCGGCGGTCTGGTCATTCAGTAATTTTTCCGTGTGCCTTTGTGGTGGGGCGGAGGTCTGATGTATGACTCTCATCCTTTTAACCTTCCTCAGTGTTTACACAAGTATTTTGTCTTCATCAAAAATAAAGCAAAGGAACATAATTTTCTATTTGCTTTTAAGTTTGTGGTTTTCCTTTGCTAACACTAACATTTTATGCACATGTGCAATAACTAAATCAATAATATAGAAAACAGAGGCGAAAATATTTTACAATGAAGAAGATAATCAGTATTTTGCTCCTCATTTTCGGACATCAACAGAATACTAGAAGCTTGATCATATATGTTTATATATTTAACTTTACTAAATTTTCAAAATAAAACTTATTCAAAGCTTCGTAAGTAATTAATGTCTGGTAATTTATTTATTTATATATTCAAACTTATGGCATTTTCTTGAATCTTAAAAGAGTATTCTTTTAAGTATTGACTCCAAAATACTATGATGTCCTGAATAACATGATCTGCAAATATACATAGGAATGAACCATCCATCATGTCTTATTTATTCATTAAAATTTTATAAATATAATTTGCTGTAAATTATATTATTAAAAACATATAATAACAAAATATCATTAATGCTCTTTGAATTTTTTGAAACATTTTGTTATTGTTTTGCTGGAAATTATGTACCTTTAAAGTGAAGTTAATTTTTAATATTTTTGATTTATTTGGTTTGATTTCAGAATTCCTGTATGTAAAAAAAACCGAATTCTTAACAATAAATTTAGATTGATGTAGTTTGTATATTTATTTTAATTATTTAAATATATCATAAATTCAATTACTTCTTAGAAATTTATCTTTCATTCATTATACTGTTTTTATCCTTAAAACAGTTATTTAACCTAAATTCACTGCAATGAATCCCGTAAGGAAGACTGGAAAAAGCTAACTTTTACCCAGAGCAAATGTCTGATATACTCAATATGCTGCTTTAATAGTAAAAAATTTGATTAATCATAAAAAAATTTTAAAAAAAATCAATGCCAAAAAATAAAACTGCGCAAATACACACTAATAAAAACAACATAATAGAGCATGTCTTTTCTTTTTCTAAAATAGCTATTCGATAAATCGATTAAGAGAACATTATTGAATTTTACGTCACTTTCTTGTTCATTTTTTCTTTCGAATGAGAGTGACTTTTTTTGGACCTACGTCGCTGAAGTGGCTTTTATACGTTTAGTAATTATGGCGAAACTTAGAGCCACCAGACCAAATTTACCCAGCATGTAATCGCAAATGCAAAACATATTTTTTTCTAATATTCCCAGATTTTCTTCTTTTTATATGAAAGTCCTTTCTTCTTTTAAGTGCCCGTTTACAGTAAAAAATTCGATCGTATTAAGCGCAATAAAAAATAATAAAAAAATAAAATAAAATAAAATTAGAGGAGAATTGCGCTTTTGTGCAGTTACCTTGAAACTAGAGTCAATTTCTAAAGCGATCTTCGATGCAATACAATCAAAGTCATGTATTTTTTATATTCTTTTATGCTGTTGGGAGAAACAATAAAACTTTACACTTGGAGTAGAAGATGTTTTATGCTATCTCTGTTGCATAAAAAAGCAGATAAAAACGAAGATTAGGTTTTATCTACTGAAAAATTTACTTCAATCTCTTAAAAGTATTGTATGGTAAATAATATATGGTATCAGGTGGTATTTGAAGGTAAAAAGAGTTTAAAACCTTAGAGTTGAAAAAGGAAATATAATTCACCACATTGATTCATCGATGAGTCTTATTTGAAACATTTCTTCAACAGCACTTAAATAAATTCCAGAATACATTTCAAAAATATTACGAGATGAAAATTTTGTAAGTTTTGTTACAGTTGTTTCATTTGATTTGATGAAATATGTAATCCTAAAAACCTAATTTTATAACTTAGTCTCCGCTCACTTTCTGTTACTATGGGTATAGAAATGACGTACATTTGCGTTTTCTAGATGACAGTTCAATATTTTAATATTTTCTAAACATAATTACTATTAAATACATTGATTTTGTTAAATTATTATACCATAAGAAGGATGTCACCTGACTGTGAATATGAAAGTAAGTACATTTTAAGATTTCATTATAAGCATTGTTACGGAATTCATCCTATAAATATTTGGCAAAGGGAATCCGACACACCGTATAATGAATGACTATACTTTATTTCACAAATATTTTTCATAACAAGAAGCACTGAAAAAACACAGCCAAAATATTGACATAAATCAACACATGTAGACATATAAGCAGATAACAAATGGAAATCACATAACCAACATTGCTCAGCTCTATCAGTTCACTGTACAATCAACTCTCCGAGGGTAAAATTATTCATTTTACTTAGGATTTTAATAACGCTTTAAGTAACATTGAAGTTTTTTGAAGATATCCCGATTCGTATTGCTAATAGAAAAAACGTCGGTTTTTTTTGTATTTTTCAGAGACTTTAATGTCACCAAATTTACTGCTACTTTTGTCAAAGGTATATTGACCAGGAATCCATTAAGAATCTCAGAAAAGCTCTCTTCCTAGTGATGCGAATAATGCTGCTTGGAAGCAATATTATAGATTCGTTACAATACAATAAAGAACTATAAATCAAAGACTCAAAATAAAAAAAATAAGTAAATTAAGATATCCTATCTTTTCAAGATATTCGAGAACAAAAATAAAAGTTTTGTTTTTAAAATCACCATTTTCTCAATTTATTTGTTTATTTCACATTATTCTGTCAAAAATAGCTAGAAAATAAAGTTTTAATTCGTTTTTACAATTTCGTTACCATCATCTTTTATGCTTTCTTATTCAGATTACTAATGAGTGAAATTTTAACAATTTAACTTAGATTCAGACCCTTTTCTGAAAACCGTTTATCATTTTCAACACATTTATCATTATTTTATCCACTAGCAAATTTTGAATAGGAATCGTGGAAAATAATAATATGGGGCGAGATTTGGAGGATAAAGAGAACATTCTATGAAACAGTCCCGTGATTGGATGAAAAAATCTTCAGACACTAAACTATAAGTTGACACACTGTTTCGGCGAAGAGTAACTGATTTTTCAAAACAGGAGGTAAATTTGTCTATACCTTTTCAGACAGAATATGTAAGTCAGTTATGTATTATTGCTATCATAATATTTGTTTTTCAGACATTCAAACAATGCACTATGAAATTAAAAAAAATCAATCTATCCCTTTTCTTCCGTCTTTTAAGCTTTTCAAATCAGTCAATATCAAATGCATGAAATTAGCAATATATTCTATTTTTGTAACAGTAAATAAGTTCTTATTCTAAAATCGAAAATTTAAAATCATGTTTAATCATTTAATTATAATTATATATTAAGTTTTATTATATATTAAGTTTTTTCTGAATACGAATGCTCATTAGCTTGACGTACACGAATACATCATCTCTAACTATAGATACATTTCGTATGGCTGAAACTTCAGAAGCTGGTACTGAATAGGAGATATGATTCGTCTATTTGTCAATTGTTTGATCTAACATAAAAAGCCATATTATTTTATAGTCACTTTTTAGAAAGAGTGCTCAGGTAGGTTATATAGTTATGCATGCAGAATTTTCTGCTGAGTAATTGTAAATATGTATGGAAGTGAAAGTTCGATAATAGCCAATAGAATCGATAGATATAAAGAAATGTTGAACTCCACGAGGCTATGTACTTTTTTGTCAATTTTAAAGTAATAGTATTTCCTAAAGTAATAGTACATATGAAGGAAAAAGACCGAACTAAAAATATGTGACAGAACAGATTTCCTCAAAAGTGATAAAATTGAATAATCATACACATTATACTTTAATAATACAATTATCTTTCAGAAAAATTTACATCTAGCTGATTGGTAAAAGTGTGTTTCATTGTATAACATGTAAAATACCGAAATTAATATAGCATACCCAAGTGCAAGCTTAAACAGGCATATAGGAATTTATTTTTTCAGTATCCGCATACGATACAAATAAAACATTCTACGAATTTTCATTTTCAGATGCCTTCCTCCTTTAAATCAGATGTTTAAATCCCAATAACAGAATTAGAAACAATCAATACATAAAAAGATTAGCTTTTCCAAATTCCATTGCAAAATATATTGCGTTGTACTGAAAGTAATTTCGTTTTTTTTTTTTTTTTGTGGAAATGAAAGATAGTTTTCGTATAATAAACAAATACTTTATTAAATTATATATTGGCCATTCTGTTCCAACAGCTTTTGCCATCTTTCTGGTAGTAGCATCATTCCACGCTCATAACATTTTTGGTCTTTGCTGCCAAAAAACGAATCGAGGTGGTTTTCGAGCTCCTCATTTGAAGTGAAGGTCTAAAAAATTCAGCGAACCAGTTCTGGCACTGACGTACTGTCAACACACCTTCTCCATGCACATCGGTCCATTTCTTTCTGGCTTGAACAGCAATTTTACCCTTTCTGTAGTAAAACAGTAAGATATGTCGAAAAGGCTGCTTATCGCTCTCCATATTTAAAAGGGCACCAACCAAACTCTACTGCCTAGAATGAATTGGAATTTTTCACACACAAGCCTTGCTATATGAGCTCTCAAAGCATGTAAAAATGATACTACTTAAATGTGAAGTTGGGTGCAAAAAAATACAATTAAATCCTTTGTGGGGAAAAAACGAAATTACTTTCAGAACAACCCAATAGATAAAGTCGATCGAAATAAAAGCATAGAAATCGGTAACAGCTATCTTCGTGCACCCTACATCCATTAAACATTCACCTAACCTTGTTTATCATCCTAAAATCTTAAGTGGATTAAAATCCCCCTGCTAGTAAATTAATGTCAAAACATCTTAGCAAAATCGATCTTAAACAAAGCATTTTTCTTTTCTTTATGGTAAATTGACCGGACCAAATTTTCGAACCACAAACTCCCTGATTTTATCTTTTAATTCCAGCACCCTATTACCTTGCAAAACAATCCACAAAACAGAATTCCCTGCTCTTGTCAAAATTTAGAAGATGCGCGGAGCACTTTAATTAATGACCTAGAAACCACGCGAGGCGAAAACAAGACTGGAAAAAAAAAGGTACTCGAAAAACATGGTACAGAGCAGCCGTCAAGAGATGCTTGACATATAGGACGGCTGCTCGAGATAGTACAGCGACAAATTTTCGAGTCAGCCTGTCTCACTAATTATGGTCTTTGCACTTCATGAAGAACGTTTTTAAAGAGTTTATTGGAGCCTCTGTGTTTTCAAGTTCAACCTGGATTGAAAGAAAAATTCAAAGATGAAGAAGAGTAATATCTACATTCGATTTCTTCACTCCTATACAAGGCCAGCCACTTGGGGGGGGGGGTGATGATATGATATCCGAGATTGAGGGCTCCAAGATGATCAAGAACTAAAATAAAGTTCTGAACGGTAATAGCGGGATGGAAAGAAGCGAGGAAGTAATTTAACTTAAACAATCGATGGGTTTTAAAATATAAAATTTACAGATATGTTGCAATTTAGTGCAAGTGTGCAACATATTATAAGCATAAAGTAGAGTCATTTACCTCACCTACTAAATTAAATTGCATATATTACTTTGGTAATGTATACTATAAAATGTTTAATATTGTTGGATCTAATCATGTACATGCCAAGGAAGTATCCCTCTAGGTGTCAAAAAAGAAAATTATCAGAAGAGAAAAAAGAAGAAAAGCTAAATTTCAGAAAGTCGCAGGTAGATCTGTTTTCTTCTCAACGAAGTAATTCTGGCAATGAAATTGCTCCGTCTTCAGAAGTTACAATTCCAGCTTCAACTGACAAAGAAAGTTTCGTACAAACTACACAATCTTGCAATGAAATTGCAGAAACTGTGAAAAACTATATGTTTATACAAATATGATTGAATCAGAAAATAATAACAATAACAAATGTGGTCAAATGCATTTAAGTGATTCAGGTTTATAACTAAGCATTATGGTTGATAAGTGTAAAATGTTTTGGGATAAAAACAGACCTGTCAACACAAAGGAGCTTTTTCTAAGAATACTGAAGGTAAATCATTTTCCATCAATTATTACTTTTTTTTAAAAAGTACCAGATGATGAAATGCAACTTCGCAGCTTACTGATTTATTCACAAACGCAAGACTCGGTATTTTATTATTGTTGTGCATTATTTTCCAGAGGAAATGAAAAATCTACACGATTTATAGGTATATATAATAACTGGAGAACGTTATCAACTGTAATTCAAGATCATGAGCGTTCTATCTGTCAGTTCATTTATTGCTTGGAAAGAGTTACTGAAACGATTAAATTTATGTTCGACTATTAATAAACGAATCAAGTTAAGATAAATAAGGAAATGGAATGACTTTAAATACTTTCAAAAAAATGTAGATGTGATTCTATTTTTAGCATGTAATAATTTTCCACTTCGAGGAAACTCTGAAATATTAAGAACTCCTAATAAAGGAATTTTTTAAGTTATTATTAAGTATATCCAACTCTGAGCTTAAGGATCATATAAATAGAATAAAAAATTCCAAAACTATGATTGTACATGATTTAGCATATATACCACAAGAACAAATTATTCCTGAGTTAGGAAATGAAGTTCCTAAAAAAATTAAGGACGATACAAAAATAGCCATGTATTACAGTATCCAAATGGATTCTTCCTCTGATATTTCCCATAAAACGCAAATTTCAGTCTTTGTTAAGTATGTAAATTTCGAAGAGAAAAGATTAAGAATAGACGAATCATTTATAAGGTTTATTGAAGTAACTGATGTGACTGGAGAAGAACTAGCTCAAACTCTATTCGAAATATTAAGTGAGCTTGATTTAGATAATATGGTTTGTAGTGAATATGCATACGACAACGATGTCAACTTGAAAGGGAATTATAAAGGTGTATAATCAAGAATAATTGCTCTAAATCCTAATGCAATTTATGTGCCTAACTTATGACACTCTTTTAAGTTATTAATTTGTGATGCCGCTTCAAGCAGTAATTTGTTTTGGATATTGCAACGTTTATATTGCTTATTTTCTTAATCTGCATAAAAATGGGGAATTCTACAAAAGTATTTAAACCATTATGCGACACTCGTTGGGAAGCCAAAATAGATACTGTTAAAACAGTTTATATAAAATTCAAACAAACTTGTATTGCCTTAGAAGAATTTATTGATGCAAATAACAATAATAAAGCGGTATCCGAAACTATTTTCTGTATTGCTAAATTGGATTTCTTATTTTCTATATTGAAGCTATTTTCTATATTATTAAAGCTACATTCTTGTATCGGATTCAATACAAGAAATGACATTTATTTTATATTTAATAGTATGGTTTAATATATTGTCCAAAATTAGCACTATCAATAAACTCTTTCAAGTAATAACCCTTGTTCTCGACTGGGCTTTTAATTTAATCAATAAAATTAAAATTGAAATGCAAAATTAAGAACGAAATTTAACTCATTTTTAGACAAAACAAAAGAGATAGCACGTTCATTTGCATTTTTTAGAGCATTTTCCTGAAAAAAAATTATATTTCGAAACAGCGGAAGATGAAATTATAAAAAAAAAGCGGATGAGGAATTTAGATGTTACTTTTTATCTATGTATTGTTATTATGCCGAGAGAAGATAAATTTAAAAGTATTTCAAATTTGTCACTGATATAAAAACTTTAGAAAAACTTGACCAATGTTCCCAAAACTTTGTAACGTTTTATAATAACTATGTGGATGGAAACCTCATTCAAATAATTGTTTTGCTAAGGGATTTGATTTTGAATGAAAGGGACAAAAATAACGCTCTGCGCATATTGCAATATATACTAATTAATAATTATAATGATTTATTTCGAAACGTATTAACCATGTTAAAACGTTTCTTTGCGTTGCCAGTTACTATAATAAATGCTGAGCGCTCTTTCAGCAAATTAAAATTAATAAAGAATTGTCTTTGGTCAAGTATGTGTGCATAACATTTAAATGCACTTGTTATACTAAGCATCAAAAAAGAAATTGCAAAAAATTGTAATTTTCCTATAGTAATTAATAGATAAAAAAATAATATCATGCATTAAATAACGCATGCAATAGTAATTTGTGTTTCTACTTTTATTTTTTCCTACTTTGCAAAAAATCTAGGGCCCCAAATGGTTTTTTTGTACCCGTGCCCCATAATAGAGAAGGCCGGCTCTGCTCCTATATATTACATTTATGCTTCCCTTTGTTATATGGCATAGTATAGTTTTTAAGACTTACATAATTGATTCAATTCTTCAGATTGTAATTAATTTGATCATAATATTAACCCTTTGCAATCGGATGGTGTCACTCACCATTTGATACCCGACTTTTTTTTGTTGTGCAATATTTTTTTCTAATTCAGAAAGTTATCAGTAATCTAATCAATGCAAGTGAAGCCTTGGTCAAGTGTCTCGTTCATCATTATGGCACCACCCACTTACAACTTCAATAATGCTAATATTTTATTCTATAAAACACATACAGACCCTTCTAAGAAAAATAACAAAATATTAAATCTAGATGGCGCAATTTTCAGAAGAAATGTCGTATTTATTCTGTAGAAAATTGATTTCTTAAAGATATATCAGGAACCCTTCCGCCCTTATTGGTTGAAGTGGAATATCAAACTGAGCAGAAAATATTTTTATTTTTTCTACACAATATACTGCTGCTAATCTTATGGATTTTAGCCTTTCCATCTCCAGTCGTCAGCTTGACTTGACTGAAGCATTTTCACCGAGAAATTAGAGCTCTGGAATAGAAAACAAATTCTGAGAAAATTGTTCAGAAAGTATCTTTATTTTCTTATATCGCCAGAAAAGTATAAATAGAACGTACCTCCTACATAAAGATGATGGTTTTTGGAAGTTTCATTTTTATCTTTGTGACATTTCAAGAGATGGTATTGAGACAAATGATTTGATCCTAGAGAAATTTCCACGGTAGCTAATGAAATTAAAATTACTTTCAACTGTGTTTGACATTTAATTAATTATTACAGAATATATTATATCCATTATTGAATTTGGAGGCAATATAATCATATGTTCATTTTGAAATACATTTAACCTCTAAGAATGATTTTTTCTTTAATTTATGATGCAAGGAAAACGTTTAAAAACAGATTTACTTGTATTTTCGCGTGAAAAGAGAAGCAAGATTTTTGAATTAGTAAAACTGAATTTAATATGTCATGTAACGAAGACAGAGAATTTTCAGAAGAGAGATATCATTTTTCAAATAAAATACGATTTATAATGAATATAGTATAACACTTAACATAGTATAAAATTTTGAATCGACGAATAATAAGAGAGAAAAGTAAATAGTAAGAAAAATCTGCTTTCAAAAGAGGAAATAGATAAATGAGTGAATCGTGCATTATTGAAAAGTGTTATGTATATAATATCTCACTTTATATGAAATTGTTGGAATCATCGAGGTTACTTACGGGCTTTTTTAGAAATATAATACACAATATTATTTTTTTATCTACGTATATACCAAAATTAACTCCGAGCCGCAAAGCATATGAAATATCTGCATAGTATAAATTAGTACGATTATGATAAGAAGAAATTATTTTGAACTTAAAAAGGGTTTTGGAAATTAATAAAGCGTATTTTTTTGGAATTATTTGGTAATATTTTGGAAACAATGTAGACATAATTCTATGGTAATATAAAACTTCTGATATCTTAATTGAGCAAATTAATTTATCAACATGATTCTGTTAAGTACATGAAGAGTCAATTTATTTAATAGGAATTTGATAATTAATTTATATTTTGTAAAATAATATTCATTTCAAATTTACATAATTTATTTTACATGAAATGGTGAATCAACCAAATTGAACAAATAAAGTAATTTCAATACAGTGGACATATACATGCGCCCACTGGCAGTATCAGATTTTAAATAAAGGGCGCAAAAAATAGATGTCAATAAAATTATAAGGATATAAGAAACCATTTAATCTTTTCAATAATAAAAAATCACCACCCTAAACAAACGTATGTGAAGTTGTAAACCTTGGCAATAAAATATTTTAAACAGGTAAAATGTTTCACGTCTTTCATTTTCTTACAAGATAATGGGACAAATATGTCCTAATGCCCCTCAAGGGACTTCGGTATTTTTCGAAATCTTTTGTAACTCGTGCCGCTGTTTGTTATCTTTCATTTACACTGGAAGCATGAATAGGGCCCATCTACTTTCTTGCTTAAAATATGTAACTATGATTGTAATAGAAAGATTTTCTCACAATCAAATCCGGAACTATATTGTAATATTTAGATGGATGCAATCTTCTATAAAAACCTCAAACAAACTCTTTGTAATTATTGAGTTCCACCAAAGAAATCAAATTCAAAAGCCGATTGAGTATCACATGAATCGACACTCTCGGCCAGTTAAGTTTAGTTATATTAACGTCCCGTTGTAAAGCAACACTAGGGCTAATTTGGGACGAACCTCGTAATTTTGAACCGCGGCCAGATGACGAGGACGACACCTGAGTTGGCACCCCGTTCTCTATACCCTACCAGTAGGAAGAAGCACCCCGTGATGGATTTAACATGCAATAGATCCCCTTACACGACGGTTATTTAGTGAAATCGGATCTCAAACTTGAAACCGTACGGTTCACAAGCCGAGACCTTACCACCAGGCCACCACGGCCTCTTTCAGCTCGTTAAGAATACCGATACAGAGAAAAATAATATCATCTTTCTCTTAAATATATACAGCAACTCACATATGCTAAACAGAATAGGGTACGCTATGCTAAGTTGGTATAGATTTTCAAAAGCAGCAGAAAATGGCAGACATAAAGATACATTCGGATATTTCAAGAAAACAAAGTACATTTTGTTCAAAAAGAAGAGAATGGAAATTAATAAAATATTTTGAATTTATTGGTAAGTTGCAAAAACATATGAAGATATTTAGTATAGCAATTATGTTTGAATAAATTCAGGTTTGTGATATCTTTTATAACATATCTACTATTTGGGAGAATCAATTTTTTGAAAACATTTTTAATGTGTTATAATACTCTCTCTCTCTCTCTCTCTCTCTCACACACACACACATACACACACACACA
>JAPMOR010082673.1:0-10648 GCA_026543865.1 Argiope aurantia | reverse complement strand
TTTTTTTTATAAAAGATTATATAAAAAAAAGAAGAAAACACATGATTAGCAAAAAATTAAACTGACTAAAATTTTAGACGGATGCATAAATCTAAGTGAAACAATTTGTTTATAATGACAAAAGAAATCAGCTTTCGAAAATTTTAAATAGCTTTAATGTTTGCATAAGTCGACGAATCAGATAAAAGCAGTTTTTCATCTCAAAACATTTCCCTTTTAAAATATCTTAAGAAACCCTTTTAAGCTCTGTTTAGTAAATATTTAAATTACTGAAATTCATCTTAAAATTACTTCTAAACATAAATATTTCATCTCTTAAAAAAAACATATCTTCCATTAAAAATATCGCTGAATTATCTTTACCCTTAAATTTTTAAATTTCCATTTTCCTCAAAGAAAATTACCCTCCATGTATTCCAGTCGTAGAATGAAATATGTTTTCATTAAAATATTTTCTCATATTTTTGTCCGTTTATTCAAGATTTAAATACATTCCATTATCCGATATTTCTCGAAAATGCATTTGAAAACCGGGATCGAAATTCTTAAGTACGTGCATGCATTATAAAATATGAATAGCGGATGAATGAGACACCGAAACGAGTAAATACAGTTCATAATATAACACTTAAATAAAATTATACCAAACGATTTCGAATTTTTATTTTTTCTTTGCGCGTTTTGATATTTTGGTTATACAAATCTCATATGCGAAGTAAACAACTGAATCGAAATGCAACCTTCGGTTCTTCTTAGTAAATAACATTTTCGCATGTTATGTCAATATTTGCACTTAATTCAAATACAAATATGCATTTGGTTATAATTACTTTCCGTTTTTAATTTTTCAGAATACGGATACAGTTAATTTATTATCTGTTGAAATAAACATCTATTTTTCGATTAAATTTAAATAAGGTAATAAAGGTTTGGGCAAAAGTACCATGATATCTGGTTAACTTAGTAAACAACGTTAGTCAAATCAACTCTATGATTGCTAATGTTTTTTTTAAATCATTATTCAAATCCAACGTATGCAAGAAAGTTCAAATAGTATTAAAACGAAACGAATTGTTATTATATGTTTTCTGATAATTACGATACGATATTATTCAAATTAGTAATTAAAAAAGACAAACGTTTTAGCTGGCGAAAGGTACACGAAAAGCAGTACTACTCATGCGCGAACGTCGTAGTTGCCACCACTTAGGCACAGTATAACCTTTGAAAAATGCGTATGTACTGTATTGTCAACGTAAATGTATGACAGAAAAATATGTATGAAATTTTTATGTAAGCTAAGTGACACCTGTGATGAGATTATTAAAACTAACCGCCTTTGGCGACCAATTTATTCGCCCAGATTATTGGCTTATCAGGTTATTTAATTAGGTTAAGGGATTAATATGAAATACAATTCTTAAAAAAGTATACATTTTGTTATTTTATACGAATGAAAAATATGAATTAAATAGAATAAATTTACCATAAATTTAAAGTAATATTTATCTATACTTATAATAAAGCTCATTGTGTGTGTGTGTGCATGTGTGTGTAAGCGCTCTACAGGACAGACCGTTCGACCTGCAGCTACCAAATTTGGCACATACATACCTTGGAGGTCAGAAATGTGCACCTGGGGTCCTTTTTTTGAATTTTTAATTAGAATTTTAATTATTAATTAAAAACTAACTTTCCAGCCAAAAAATCTTTTAATTTCCCCACCGCCAAATGAGTAAGACTTCAGTTTTTTTCCCACTCTAAAGAAGTTAGGTTTAACAAATTTTCGACCGATTATTTCAAACGATTCTGTTTATTTTCTTAATATTTGATGCATTTAAAATCAAACATTGTTAATTAATCGATCTTTCCGGTTCATTCTGAAGTACTTTTGAATTAAAATATAGCAGAATAAAGGAAATTAAAAATTTCTAATCTGCAAAAATTTCTAATCTAGCGTTACCCCAACTAGCGTAGAAAATACACGCATTTGCGTTACCTTAATTGGCGTTGAAAGTTCACCCATGCGCATTGTGTTCTGATTGTTGACAACTATTTTCAACGGATACGGACTTGGTTTTGAAGGCTTAACAAGTTTTCGACAGAATATTTCAAACGATTCATTTTATTTTCTTAGTGTTTGATGCATCTAAAACTAATCATTGCTAATTAATCTATCTGTTCATGATGAATCTGTGAAAATTTTGTTGAAAACTTCTTGAGGTATTATATAAGAAAGATATTCTTTAGTGCCTATAAGGTTTAAATATTCAGCGACTCTATTTTGAGTACTCATATTTTAAAAAATACTTCGTTTCAGTAAAAAAAAAAAAAAAGTTCTGATATCAATTAATTGCACGTGAATCATTTTCACTTTAACTTAAAGCATAAATTCTACGGGAACTAACAGAAAATTAGAGAGATGAATATTGCGTTACGGCTGAAGGCCTTTATAATATTATGAGTGAATTATATGACTACTAAAATTTGTAGCTTTAAAATATTTTGATGAAGAAGCTATTAAAATAGGAATTACATAAAATATTTAATTATTAAAATTTTAACGAGAATTAAGATTGGCGAACCGGCTGGTCGCCAAAGGCGGCTAGTTAGGAAATAAAAACGGAAATGAAAATCCAACTATGAAGTTAATGGTTGGTAAAAATAGGCGACTGAATATTTTTAATCAAGTTGGAACTTTGGACCAGTTTAAATTCCGTCATAGCATTTAAAAACATTGTTTCCGACAATGTAACAAAATGAATGCAAAATATCGCTAAAATTAAGGGAAAGCGTTTTATGAAAATGAACTTGTTATCATTAAAATGGAAATTATTTTAATCTTATGATAATACAATTATCACTTTTTGTAAGATAATTTTTTTGAAGATACGGATATCAATTTCCGTAGACAAGTCATTGTAGCTAGACTTACAATTAATGTACGTTCGCCAAAGATGAAATATTTTGGAGAGACTGCTCGCCAAATGTAATCGAGATCAATTTTATTGTAACCCTAAAAGCTCCTTGTAAACATTTCTGATATCCTTTCAGAAAGGCGGACTTTTGGCGAGTTTTTTTACTCCTGACACGAATTTGACATATTTGGCGAGAAACCGTACACTAATATTAAGCCTTACTAGATGCCTAGTTATCTGGCGAAGGTTATATCTCTTTTTGTGCTCGATCAAACATTTTGTTTGAAGCCTATTTCTTTTATATTTATTTTCCTCTGACTGAATGTCTTCTTTGGTGACATGACGAACTATCTCCAGAACATTTCTAATGATATTTTGCAGCTCCATTAATTAGCTAAGAGAAGCATTGGATTCAATGCAGCTATAAAAACCTCCAACTGAATGAAGCGTACGAAATTCGTATGATGGTTTGTTTACATTTGATTATTGCTATACGAGAATAAATAATAACAGCGAGTTTTGATCACATACGTTAGCGTTTTATATATATAGAAAGTGAAGACAATTGACGGGGATGGTTCCATAAACCGATACACCTGTTCCATAAACCTGTCCAAAAATCTCCAGCCTTATTGTGAACGTGGAAGTCGTCGATTTACAGTTCATAAGTTATTTGAAGATTTAGATGTTATTGAATTCAATTAATTCTGATTAAATATTTGAACTTAATATTTCCATCTGTTGATATAATAATTTATTAAGCAGGACTTCAAGAATCAATTGGAAAAAAAATAGTGTTTTAAAATATTTTACTTACACTTTTAACTCAATGGAGAATTTATGAAAATCTTTCAGTACTTACCTAGAAAGAAAAGAAATAAATTAATTAATTCACATTTTCAGAAAATAAACGCTTTGAAAATAATAATAACACTGAATTCTTAAAAATATATAGATATTTTAAATAAATATAACATAACCGATGTTTGACCATTATTTCCCACATACCACTGATAAAGCTGTTGAATTTAATTGCAAATACCCTTTAATGTATCAATTGATATTGAAATGGTTATGAAGAATTTTCGGATTGAATGGACATTAATTAACTCAATAAAAAACAGAAATTTATTTTCAGTTTTCATTTACAAATATTTGCAGCTGATAAAAGCAAAAAACAACCCTATAGAATTCTTCTACCGTTGAAACTAGCCCAACAAGAGAACTCGTGAAAAGTTCAGAAGATTACATTACAAATGGACTTAGATTCTCAGTTGAGTTCAATACATTCGTCTCTAACAAACCATTGATGATCGTCTGTTACACTTGCCGAATAAAAGCAACAATTAATCAATACTTGCAAAAAGTTCTTATATTCTCTCTGAATATTCAGAAATTTTCGGTAAAAACTATAAACTTCATAACGCGAAGGCGCCAAAAATATCGCCAAATCTCTAAAAATCGCTACTTGTAAAAAATATTGCCAAGTAACTGAAACTCTCGTAACGAAAATCAAAATACATTCAATATAAAGAATTCGTAATAACGTTTTGAACATTTCCATGCTGTTATTTTTTTATTTGTAGCTTATATTATTTGTGATTCTCAGTTTGTTTTTTGCAACTTATAAATTTCAAGTATCTCCACAAAATGAACTCTATTCGTCTAAGATATATTTAGAGAAAAAATCTCAAATGATATATCCGTCTCAAATGAAAAACCTCCAAATTTTTTGGAAAAGAGTAGAAATTTCATGATTCGAAGTCGTCCAAAATATCGCCAAATCTGTAGGCTATTTGTAAAAAATATCGCCAAATAACTGAAACTCTCGCAACGAAAATCAAAATATATTCAATTTACCGAATTTGTAATAGTGTTTTGAACATTTTCATCTTGTTACTTTGCTATTTGTAGCTTAAATTATATGTGACTCTCAGTTTGTTATTTGTAACTTATAAATATTCAAGTATCTCCACAAAATGAAGTCTATTCGTGTAAGATATATTTAGAGAAGAAATCACAAATGTTATATCCGGCTCAAATGAAAAGAATAGAAATTTCATGACTTGAAGTCGTCAAAAATATATCCAAATCTGACGCCAACTCACAAAAAAAAAAAGCGAATGTGACGAATTTTTTAAAAATATATTAAGGCATTATTTATAGGTCTTGCAAGGGAATGACGTATAAATGAAAATATAATGAAAGTGTCAATAAACATCGCATCAAAGAGTATCTCCATATGGGACCTTTATACGGATAACTTAACGAAATTTGCTGTATTCCTTAATATAGGAAAGCATCAAAGAAAAACATATTCTAATATTACCCTTCATATAATTTTTTTCTAATATAAATCAAATTGTGTTCAAATACATACATTTATTTAAAAAAATGTTTGGATCATATCATATCGAAGATTATTTCAATAGGGAAAATAACACTTTTGGAACTATTAACGGTTTTCATTGACTTTAGAACACTACATTAAAGGGAATAAATACTGATAAGCATAAATATATTTTCGAGCAACAGTTTTATATTTTACTGAAAAATATAAAATAACATATAAAGTTATATATTTTATATAACTTTATATAATATATTTTAGAAAATACTTTATATAAAGTAATATACAAAATTTTAAACATTTACAAAGAAAAATCAGAAAACATTTCAAGTTTTGAAAAGTGTTTTTAAAAAAAGAAGAAGGAGAAAAAAAATAGCCTGGTAGTTTAAGCTTTTTTGATAGCAACCCCTGAAAACTTCTTTTGCATTTCACCGCAAGCACGTCATTTGAAAAGTTTTCCAATCACCCATCAACCAGAATTTCAATTCCTGCTTTGCTCTAATGCAGTCTAGCTGTAAGGTGCATCGCAGCCTTATCAAACAACTTTTGGTACAAATTCACCGTTGAGAATGCACCTAATTTGATAACTTCCCCCTCAGAATGTTCCTACACAATGCGAACAAAATGGAGAACCAATCAGATGGCGCGAATAGCTTTTGCTTGTGAAAGGCAGGAAAATGTTGATCAATCGTTTCGAATGCAAATTTTGAACGATCGCCTCCACTTGAAATTCGAACCGTTTCTTTTATTAGCAGACGATTCGATTAACTTCAAAAGTTGGTGAACCTCTGTTGGTTTTTAAGTTCAGCCTTTTTTTAAAACGAAGTAATTCGGAAGTGTTTTCTAAAAAAAAAAAAAAAAGAATGTAGTTGATTGAAAAGAAATTCAAAGATTTTGTGGTGAGGTTAAGTATTTTGGTTATTTTATTTCGAATGCTTCCTTTTCTTGTGTTTCTTTAAATAAAATGTTTTCCTTTTCTTATCTCTTTAAAGAAACTGATTTTATTCAGATTTTTAAAATTTCTATATGTTGTATTCTCAAATTCAAATAAAAAAGTCTAACAACAAATGTAGCTTATAGATATTTCCGTAAGATTTGAAACAAACTGAAAGTCTTAAAACGGACACCTAATTTGTTTCCATTTGTTCTATAAGCTTTTTTATTTTCACTATTTGTAATGTGTTCGATTCAATTATTTACTGAAACGGGGTGAAGAATTACTTTACAAATATGATGGAATTAATTGATGCTTCATTTCTTTAGAAAAATAAGTGGAATTTTAAATACATTTTAGCTATTTACAGAAATGTTGGATTTCACTGTTCATTTTCACATTTCTTACAAAAAATGGTGGAAATGATGACATATGCTTTACAACGCATAGCAAAGTAATGTTAATGACAGAAGTTTGTTTTCACAATCAAACATAATTCATTACTTTATACATTAATATCGACAACAATTTAGATTGAAAAATAATCGTCTGCAAAGTAACCCTCTGCCACTTTGCATTTTACAATAATTTGTATACTGTTCCAGAATTGTTATATGTCTTTTTATTCTTTGTGTGGTGCATTATTTGATTATTGATTGGTTGAATCAAAATTCTTTTATATGTTTATTTATATTTTTGTTCATAATGTTTTCTAAGTTCTTCAGAATTCTTATGTTTTCGTGTTTATTTGATAGTTTAATGAACAAATAAAAGTGATATTTGACTCCTACAGAAAGCGTTGTTTATTGCTCTTGTGCGTTTTTTTAAAATTTTATTTAATTGCAAACATTATCTATTTAAATTACATTTATGATATGAGATTTCTATTATAATACGAATTTCGAATTAGAATTATTTCGTTTAATAGAAGTAAGAACATACAGTGGCTCCCAAAAGTGTTCGTACACTAAAGAAATTTGCAGAAATTGTGTTCTATACTTCTTAATAAAGCATTTTATTAGTTGGGTTTTTTTAATTAGTATCTTTAAATAGTTCTTAATAAAACTGAACAAATATTTTTATAAAAAATCAAGTAGTATTGTTCTAAAAAATGAATAAATAAAAAATGTCACAAAATTAGAACACAAAAGTCTTCGTACATCCAAAAATTATTTATTTAAATTCATCATAAAAATATCTTTTGCGGCTTATTTTTCTTCTAATTGAAAAATACACTAAAATCGTTTGATCTCAGTATTTAATATCACAATTATTTATTCTATTTACTTTATTCTTAGATATGACGCGCATTCGCAAAGAAACGAGTTTAGACGTACGAAAATTAATTATATTTCATTTTAAAGATGGAAAATCAATTAGAGGCATTGCAACTATAACTAATCTACCTCATTCAACGGTGCAAAGCATAATAAAACGTTACAGAGAGGGAAAAAGGATTGCAAACAAGCCTCGTAATGGTCGCCCTCAAATTCTGTCAGCTAGAGGTCAAAGAAATATTGTGAGTAAATTTATAAAAAAATCCATGTCTGAGTGCAATAAAGTTTACTTCACAATATAATGAATTAAATGGAACTTCTATTTCCTGTGAAACTTCGTAGTATTCTTCGGAATGCTGGTATACATGGCCGCTCTGCACGAAGAAAATTCTTTGCAAGTCAGAAGAACAGAATTGCTAGGCTTAAATTTGCCAAATCTATGATAAATCAGCCAGAGAGCTATTGGAATCGTGTCTTATTTGCAGATGAAAGTAAGTTTAACATCTTTGGGTCGGATGGGATAATCATTGTATGGAGAAAAAAAAAACGAAGAACTTAATTCCAAGAATTTAGTTGGAACAGTAAAACATGGCTGTGGAGGTGTCATGGTTTGGGGGTGTATGTCAGCGGCTGGAGTAGGCAATTTAGTATTCATTGATGGTATAATGGATCATAGAGTTTATATAAATATTCTCAATAATAATTTAAAAGTGTCAGCACAAAAACTGGGCATTTTAAACAACTTTGTGTATTACCAAGACAACGATCCTAAGCACACGGTCATGAATGTTCGTCTTTTTTGCCTCTATCATTGCCCTAAAACCCTTAAAACACCAGCTCAATCACCGGATTTAGATCCTATAGAACATATTTGGAAAGAATTAGAGGTGCGAATAAGAAGTCACGACATTAAATCGAAAATTCAACTGAAAGCAGTAATGATCGAAGAATGGAACAAGATCGGTGCAGAAGTAACCGACCGTTTAGTTAAATCTATGCCCAGACGTTTAAAAGCTGTTATAAAGAATAAAGGATATTTTACTAAATACTAAACATTTATAAAAATTTAGAAAATTTCATATTTAGTGATGTTTTTTTAAAGTGTATGATCACTTTTGTGTCCTATTTTTGTGCAATTTTATTTATTGTCATTTTTAAAAAAATAATTTGCACCATAATTAAAATTTATTCTTCACTGCTTTATTAAGAACTGTAAAAATTTGCTATGAAAAAATGTTCATGTAAAAATAAGAATATATAATGGTAAATAATGAGGTTTTTAATTGATTCTTGTTGGTGTACGAACACTTTTGGGAGCCACTGTACATTTGCTGATATTCGTCATTTTTTGAATGTTAAGAAAAAACGGAGATTCTGTCTGCTTTAACTCTGTAGATAAATGCACAGTGTCATAAAAATACATGAACCTCTTCATTATAACAGAAATGAATAAAACAAAAATGTTTCACAAATACAAAAATTTAAATTAAAATTATGACATAATTAATCCAAATTATTTAATACAAAAGCAAAAATCTGTCAATTATCAGAATTGGTCAAAATTTGGCTGTTATTTTTCAAACAATTCAGATAACTGCAACTGATGGAATAAAAGTGAGAACTATGACATATCATTTAATTCCATTCAAAGGATGCTCAGATCTCGTCTATTGTAGATTGCCAAGAATTATAAACATTTTTTCTTTAAATAAAGGAATCCATCAAGATTAATATATACTGAATGTGAAAAGAAATTAATGTCCTATTTCTAAACGTATTGCTGGATCCAAGAAAACGTCATTTATTTATCGTCGCTCTTTCACTTTTTTTCTTTATAAACCGAAGAGGAGTTTTTATTCTCCAGCTGGCAACGTTACAGTAAAAAATGAATTAATTTCAATTCATATCAAAATATCGTTTGGTGTTCAGTATTATTCGTTGAATTTCTTTTACTTCTGTTTCGTTTTTCTTTTACATTTTGTCCATAAATAAATTGTTATTCTCATTATTTATATTAAATATATCTTAGTAATTCATAAATTTTCAGATATCCATATTATTATATGCTAAATAAAGATGCACATGATCTTGGGTAACGCATCAGTTCTTTAATAATAAACAAAATAGTTGGAAGAAATCTAATTGCACTGATAAATCAACATTATCAAAACTTATAAAAAAAGGGATTGCATTTATTTTCAGTAAGCTTGATTCAATAAAACAATTACAGTGGACATGTGTATCTCGGTGTGATCTATTTGAAATTTTAATTAGAATTTTTATTAAAAAATAAGCAAAATGATGGCTTTTTTTTTCACAATAACTTGCGAGAATATCACGGAATAAATATGATTTTAATATCATCTTAAAATTAAAACTAAAATTTCAATGACAATAATATTTTGCCTTACAGTTTTTTAAATCAATTTTTAAAGAAAATATTTTAATCATATTTTCCAATAAAAATAAAAGTAAAAATTTAAACAAAATATAAGTATCACGAACTATGATAAAGAAAAAAAAAAACATAAGAATTCTATAAGAACACGAAAATTATTCATAAAAAGTTATTACTATTAAAATTGCAAGCATTTTTTTTTCGTTTTTGTTTAGGACAAAATAGTGAAATTAAACTTCCGTCTAAACTATAAGTCATTACATTTAACGGGTTTGGTTTAGTTATATTAACGTCCCGTTTGAAGCAACACTTGGGCAATTTTTACATTTAACGGGAGATTTCAGTACAATTTTATGTATAAGTCAGTTTCATTACCTTGAGAAGTTAATTAATGTGAGTTCTTCAAATTTAAATTGAACACCAATAGGCCCAACAACTATAATAAATGAATGTAATATTGATTCTCTGTAAAGTTTGTCTCATATTAAGGAAGAAAGTTTTACATATAATTTAATGGTTTCTAATGGTGAAGTTCTACATACACTTCAATTTTATAATGATATTGAACTTATAAAATTGAAGGTTCAAGAAAATACAAAATTTATGGCAATATTTCTCTTAAAACTCCAGGTCCAGATTTTATTTTTATGTACTCTTCGGTTGCATTTTGCTACCTATGTTCCGTATTTTTCTTGCGGAATAAAATGTCATTGTCCTTCATCGAACTATGTTATATGGTATATGCACCGAACGATATTCGAACGAATATTA
>JAPMOR010082656.1:454662-492408 GCA_026543865.1 Argiope aurantia | reverse complement strand
GAAGCAACCATTGCAGTAAGGGGAGGGCATATCTCATACTAAGGAACATCTGCTTGCTGTTCTTCCTCTTGGACAGACAATCATTTGTAACGATACTATGAGTTCAATAAAGCCTTTTTTTGTTTGATTCCATACTGTATGTATTGTATTCATTTCTGCACAACTATGCTTTCGTCATTCTTTCATGACAAAATACTGTTTCTCATTTCTGAATTTCATGTCTCTCAGATGATTTCTCGTGAAGTTATGGCAAAAAACATACCTGTTGCTTAAGTTTTGCACACCAGTGTATATATATATTGCTTATTTCTTATACGGCGCCAACTATTGGTATTTCCGGAACTAATTTTTTTCGCGTACTGCATTTCCCCATGTCTAGAACAGTATGTTCTGCAATTTTGGAGCCTTCAAACTGAGTAGTTCGCTGTATAGAGAGTTCAGAGTGGGGTGTTTTAATTTTGATCACCTTGTATATTATTTTGTGTGCTTGTGTGTGTATGTAATAAATTCTTTAATATTGCTTTTTGTACTATGTCCTTACTTTCTCTTTATGGCTTTTTATCATTTGAGGGCGGCATTTAGGACAGAACTTTCCTGTATAATTCTGATTCCTGTTGATGATTTCTATCGCCCCTCCAAGTTTATTTGGATTTCAGAAGCACCTTCTTCATTTATTGAAGAATAATCTTTCCATATTAAGAATTTATAAAGCAGTTTTAATCTGCACTTACTTTATATTTCTTTGAAATATTTAAAATTATGAAACCAGTAGTAGTCATTTAATTATATTTTATACTTTTTCTCAAAACACAATATATTCAAATATTTTGTTTAAAATACGGTTTATTTTCAATAATATAAAATAAGGTTTAATTTTCAAGATCAAAAATAAAAAGGAAAGTGAATTGATAATTCAAAGTTAAAAAAAGCAGTATGCTTAATAATTATTAATATATTTATTAATAAATTCAGTCAGGTATACACTTAAGTTTTCTTGATGAGAAATTTAAAAAAAAAACCGATTCCAAGGAATTTGCTATTAAATTCTGTAGCGAAATTTTGAAAATATTTTATAAAGAATTATAAATAAGATTCTTCATGTTTCTACAAATCTTTATGTAATAAAAAAAAATTTCTAGCGAAGAAATAACAACTTAAAACTTTTATACCACTTACGCTTCACTATATGTAGCTTAAATCTTGCATTATTTAATGCAAAGAGGCATTAAAATATTTGCATTATTTTTAAAATATAAGAATTAAATTATTACTATAATTTGTTTATATTTTTCTATATTTTAAACTAAGATAAAATAAGATCAGACAAAAACTGCATTAAATAATGCACACTTGCAGTGTTTGATGCAACACACTTTTGTTGCATAAAACAGCAAATTTGTGTTGGAAACAAGAAATGTATTTATAGAAAATAAATTAGTGATACTTTTTTTAATTGTTAATTCAATTCAAACTTCTGCATTTGAAAAGTAAAATTATGCTTAGAACAAAAAGTAATTAATGTAGTGCCAACTAATCGATAGTAAACAGAAAAAGAAAAAAAAAACATTTCGCACAGCGCTTATTAAAAAGTTTGAATTACGTTATGTAAAGGTGCAAGATTCTTTATCAACATTTGGGATCTATATAACATCAAAGTAAATTTTGAACGTAAAATATGCATACAAATTACGGTTAATTCCTTTAAGACTGCACAGAAGAATATTTGATGTTGTAGCAATTTTAATAAAAGTAACTTTCTTAAAAATATTTAATCTCAGCATTTTTAGGAATAAGATAACCTCATTAATTTAATGTTTACTGTTACTTTATATTATATATATATATATATATATATATATATATATATATATATATATATCCATCCAATGCTGGTAACTAAATTTTTCTTAGACACACTTGGTGAATATTAATGTTTGAAACGAAATGTCCATTCTAAAGTCTATTGAATGAACTTTTAATGTTAAAACAAATCATGAGATTAAAGTGAATATAAAATATTTTATAGGAAATATCTTCTAATTATGGTAGCAGTTAAATTAGAGGTGGAATATTTTACTCATAGAGAGCATAAATGCAATGCAAATTCATAATACAGATTATATTTCATATATATTTGGTAACATTTTAAATATTTTTTTTAACAACCAGAATTTTTTGTTATTAAAACTAGAGAAGCGTTTTGATGAAATATGAAATGTTTATATATCATCATCATTTAAAAAATAATATGAAATTATTATCTATTAATTTATAAACCAAAAATATTTATAATTTTTTTTTTATTTCATTGATTTGTCTATAGAATCAGACAAAGCAATCTGAAAATATGTAGGAAAAAAATCTGATAACCCGCATTATTATTGAATGAAGTAACACTAGCATCAAAGAGAAAAATATGCATGATATATGTTACGGAATAATTTATATGAAATGCAATAAAAATAAACAACTCTCTTTCTAAATAAGTTGTTTGATTATGCGTATATTGATTAAGGGAATTTGAAACTGTATCCATATTTATCAATTATTTTTTATATGCAAATGTAAATTATGTTTATAGGCAACTCTCTAACTAAAGTGACACTTCCTATAAATGTAACCTTGCTGCTATTTCCATTTGAGCAAGCAAGTATATATATTAAAGTGAAATTGTCATCTAATTGAATTGTCATCCAATCGAAATGTCACATAAAAGCAATTTTAATGTTTGAGTCATTGAATTCACATCCAAAACAATACACTTAAGTTTGGAACTTCAATAAGTTAGCGAATAAGAGGAGGACGTTGAAATATCGATTTTTTACATTATAATATAAAAATATTCATCATTGGAAAACATCGAACAAAATGATATCAGGCATTTAAATGATGTCTGAAATGAGCATTGGAATGATATAGTAGACTTATTAGTAAATTTTTAAAAAGCGCGAATGCAAAAAAAGTATTTTTAAAGATATTTGATTATATTTAAATAGAATTCTATTTAAACCCGAAAAACTGATATTTCAATTTTTCCACCTTATCCCGCAATAAATTCGAATGAAGACATAGTTTCGGAGAGTAATTCAAATCAACTAAAATCACTTTGATATTTTTTTCATGCCAATGTGCAATTTGGTTGGACTGATTTTGAATATATATATTCCATCTTCGGATTCATAAATAAGCACCACGTTTTAAAATTGAAAAGTGACTGAAATGTCTGAGTGTCATTCAAGTGATAAATGAGAATATATAAAAATAATTGGCGAAGAATGAGTAAATTATGCATGCTTTATAGCTATTATATGTCAGTAATAAAAAGCAGATGGTCAAGTAAAAGGATAAAATAGATCTGAAAATGGAAACATGAAAAAAATTTTAATTTAATTTAAGTTTCTTTTATAACAACTTATACTCTGAATAAAAAAATAAGATGAATAATAAAAATAATTTTTAAAAAATGAGTTTGCATGAGGCATAAAGGAGTCAACAGATACCAAATAATAAAATTTGAATAAAAGAATGCAATTTGTATATTATGCAACGAACTGCATAGATATTATAAGCTGACACTTTATTTCAGATATCGCATGATTGTTCCCTAATATATGCTTGGACATATCATAGACTAGATATTAAATTCACGAAATAATAACAATACTTTGAACATTATACAGCTACAAAAGAAAATACATTAATTGGGTTGAAAAATTAAAGCGAACAGTATCAATTATAAAATTAATTGAATGAATACTAAAATTATAATATATAAATAAAATAAAGACTAAAAGAGAAGATAAAATAACATAAAATGTGTTAAATTAAGCATCTAAATATTTCAGAATTGTTACAGATTCAAAATCTTGCAAATTTTAGAAAATATTTTTTCTTATGTTTCATTTTTATAATATAAAAGACATGTATGATGATTATTTTTGATAATAAATTGCTTATATAATTTTCTTTCTTATTTATATTTAATTTAAAATTATCAGTTAAGCCTCAGTTTATATTTTTTTATATTTTTTCCATAATCAATTACGAAATCATGATAAAGATTTAAGTATTTCTTGTATATTGTGTTAAAAGACAATGGAATGTTCATACTTGTGTTTGATGTAGTTGGTACCATTTTAATAATTAATAGAAAAAAAAACCTAATTCTATAGCAAATATGATTTCAATCAAATTATTTTTCAAAATAACATGTAAAAGTTGTGAGTCGATTGTCAGTAAAAGCCTGTTAGCTAATAAATGGCTTTTTGTTTATTTTTTGAAGAACATGTTTAATTTGATGTATTTTTTAATCCTAGCAGTTTAATTTTCAAAAGTAATAGGCATATAAATTTAATTAAATTATTTTGTGTATTTCGTAAATAATTCAAAGTTGAAAATAACATATCTTTAACCATGCTTAAAAATAGCCTGGAAAAATTTAAATCACAATTTTTTTGTGAAATTGATTAAAAGATGAAATATTGATAAAAAATAAGCAACAATTTTTTTATGATAAAAGATCATATAAACATAAACATTTCTAATATGCGCCTTTTGCAACTAATATACATAAATTTTTGATCAGGTAAAGCAATCCAGAATTTGGAAAAAAGACCTTATAGAGTTTTTTCTTCGATTATCGAATGACGATTCTTCTTTGTGACAGTGGAGCCGTAGTATTATAGCCTCAGTTTTGGAAATGATGATTCTCTTTGAGACTTTATTCTAAGAAAGAAATCAATCGTGCCTACAAAGTTAATGTACAGAAAAATCCATAAAGTTCTTTTAAATTTTCTATGGATAGCTCTAGTCTGTAAAAGTGGAGACATCGGATACAAATCTCATTTTCGGAAATGAAAATTCATTGTTTTAAGACATTCTTTTACAAAATAATTCCGTCAAGCGTGCAACTTGATGAACGAAACATCAATCATAAGTCATACATCTTCCTATTTGTGCGGAAAAGAGCATTTTCAGACAGACGTGTCTTCTCAGATGTCATATTCCAACATCGGACCACATTTCAAAATGACAGAGTTTGTCATAAACACTGCTAAGACCTCTCCTAATATCATTTTCACTGATCTGAATTGAGACTCACTGACTTGTTAGTACAATTTCGATCTCGATGTTGAAGGAAACGGTGTTGGGACATCATTCCACGGAATATCAGCTATGTATGATGGATTGTAGGACAGACAAACTAATAAATCTACCACCAGTGATCATATTCTATCACGTAACTATGGTATTATGTTTGGAAAATACGTTACCAGCAAAGTCTTTTCGGACCATCGTCAAAATGTACACTTGCTGTTTCATAAATGGAACGTTTATATTAAGAAATAAGAATAAACAACAGGATCTTAAGTATATTTCATATTTTCTTACACAGATATTTCCCTTTTTTTTTTTTTTTTTTTTTTTTTTTTTTGAGAATGGAAGGGATTACTGATAGAGGTTTTAAAACATTTTCTCTTCATTTTGTTAAACATTAAGATCATTATAAGGGCATTTTAAATCATATCAATAAATATTATTTCTAAAATTTAATACCTTTTAAAAAGTGTAATAATATTTGTTTTACTTATGGAAAAGTTAAAATACTTTTGCCATCATGAATAATTACTTTATCAGGAGTTAAGTGATAATCCTGATAATATTCATGCAATATACCAAAATGCATATTGCATGAATATTTGTGCACTGTAATAATATTATTTTAATATATATCACATATTATTATCAAAGTTCATCATTCGTGAGTAATAAGGAATAAACTTATCCATATAATTCCCTCGTCAAAAAAATTTTGATAATACAAAAGAATGTAAATTATGCCATGAAAAGATAATAATGATAAAAAAGACATTTATCTCCTTTAGTCGCACCTCGAAAGAATTTTTCCTTTTTGTGTAATTTCGGAAGAAACTGAGCAAAATTAAAGACTCGAGAAAATTCAACCGAAGCGCAGACTAATAAAGACACAGCTTGCTCAACAGAGAACAACAATATCTGGGTATCTTTCTCTTTCTAGACTATGCAAAATACAACCTCAAGCGCAAGTGCTACCGCTTTTTAAAAACAGCGGAAATGCGCACAATACACTGCCGCCAGTTTTATTGTTCGAGATCAGTGTGTTGAAATTGAAGAAGGGGGAGGATATGTTTGTGTGTAATTTTTATTTGCGCTGCATTGTTCACCATATTAGTTTCTGATTTTACTTTTATTCTCTGAAGGCAATTGTAGAAGAGTCTCTATGGTTACGCATCTAAACATTTATGAAAAGCCTTCTTTTAGCCGGAAGGAAAATTTGCTTTTTCCTTTTTCTTGCATCTCCGCAGTATACGGATCAGCAAACAAACTGAAGGGGCTATCTCTGTTTTTTATTTTTTCCTTTTTCTTTCACAGAGTGGCTCTCTTTCTGCATAAGCAGAATTCTCTACTCTCAAGTAAAAATAATAATAACTCTTACACTGTTTGGAGGAAACAAGTACCCATTTTTTTACTTGATAGATAATCGACATTTTGAAAGCTAACTTAAAATAATTATTGAAAAATAAATAATTATTTATTCGTTTTGATGCATATCATTTAGCAATCTTTTTATTTTTAAGTAAAAAGAAGTAAATGCAAAAAAAGTAAAATAATTTGTAAAACAAATAATGAAACCTTTATGAGAAAGTCTTTCACTTCAGTGATTATATCTGGTAATTTAAAACCACAAAGGGATTATTAAATAAACAGAAAAATTATTTTTTTATTATTTCTATCAAAACGAAGAATATATAAATTCTTGTTTTATATCTTTGTTATATTTAGTAAAAGAACATCAGTTTTGACAACAAATGGCAACAAATATGGCAACTATGGCAACAAATACAGATTAAATAATTTTATTAAATAATTCATTAGACTAAAATTTAAATCTTGAAGAATAATTAGTATCACAATATAATAAAATGCATTGATCTAGAAAAAAAATATAATAATAAAAAAAAATCTTTGCTATGTTGCACTCAATATTTCAAAAAAATATAATATTTTTCATTTAAAATATATTGCAAGGCAATTATGAATCAAATTAAAATGCATTAAATTCGCTAAAATAATTTTAAAATGCTTAATTATTTTATAAATTTTGTAGTTTCATATTTATATCCAAGAATTTTATAATTCTTTTAAAATAAGTGTCCAGTTGTTTCAACATATATTATAAAAGATATTTTCTAAAGATTTTATTATTTCGTTAAATATTTCATATTTTGAAATAGTCTCTGAAATTCATTTTGTACTTAATATTATTCTATTTATATATCCAATACTTTCAATCAAGGTTCTGCATGATTGTAATAAAATGCTTATTATGAATGTGGAATCATATTAGGCATGTATGTTATTTTAAAGTTTATTACACATTTTAGAAATTTTAAATGTAAATACAACTTGGATATAAACGAAAAACCTATTTCAATATATCTATACATTTAATTTAAAACAATATTTTTGGAATTAATTACTATTTACGCAAACTCAATTTTTACTTTACAAACGTACGGGATACATTTTTGTAACTATATGATGCGGTTTGCTATTATCAGATATTAGATTTATATGGTACGGAACTAAACAATTATAAAATTCGATAAAATATCATTTTTACTGTGTCTATCGTGCATTCTATTTTTTATTTATTTAATGAAGTGATTTGTTCGTTAAAATAACACAGTAATATATTTACATTAAAAGCACATTTAATGAAACTTTAGTAGTTTTATTATATATCCAGACTGTTATTCAAGATTACCAGAACTAATCCAGTATTCTGTTATCAGACTGTAACACTGTACATTAATGGGTGTATGAAAAAGTAAATAAACCATGTAATGTAATACACAGAAGGAGGTAGAAAAGATAAGATACCAGACAAGACATCAACAGAAATCCAATTCTCAGCTCGTAACCGATTTATGTTATATAGGCTTATATAGTTACTACATTCTTTGTTCTATCGCAGAAAGTCATTCTTTTTGCTTTGTGTATCTCAAAAATTGTCATATAATATTTTATTGTACTTTAACTACAAGTAAACAACAGGAATTTGATAAAAGGTTACAATATTATTTCCATTAAATTAAATCAAAAATATTATAGAGAAACCCACTAAACTTATTCAAGACCATATCATTTCGATTTTAATTAGAGGAGCTTAATTATTCATTAGAAATTATGTGATATTTATTATAGAAGCTTGAGAGCTGCTTGCACTATTTTAATAATGTAGGGCTATTTCAGATTTTATTAAGATTAAAATGAGTATGATACAAATGAAAGATAACTATTTTCAGTTTTATTCAATTTCACGTCATGGTTTCAATTGCCTCAATTTATTTGCGATGTTCAATTTGGCGCATTTTTATTGCTTTGTTTTGATGAAAACCATATGTGTGAATGATATTTCAAAACATGAATAAACATTTCAAAACTATAATAGGTTATTGTGACTTTAATTATAAGTTTGGTGACTGAGAAAATATTCATTTCTGATGAACGATTGATAATTGTTTCAAGATCAGATAAGATGTGATAAGTCAAACACAAAATAATCACAAACTAACTACTCCAACCCGCCGGACGTTTCACCTCGGCAGCGGTTGAGTGAGGTAGTCTCTCCACAAGCTCTCCAGAAGAACAGCTTTTCGACTAAATTTTTAAAAACTTTATGGAATTTTGATGAATATTCGTATTTTTAAACCGCGTTTAATACTTTATTTTAACTTATGTCGTGATATTTAACTGTATTTATCTGTGTATTATTGCATTTGTTTTACGCTAATTCCATGCCTTTTACATCGTAGTGGTTTATCATCTATTATGAATTGCTAATTTGTGTCAACATATGTGCTAAACGCTGTCCAAAATATTACCAATACCTATTTACCATCTATACTTGTATAATATTTGAAGAGAGAAATGCTTGAAAGAAAATGGTTGTCGTGGAGTGAAACGCCAACCTTCCGTTAATGCAATAGAACACGGAGCTAATTACAATTATGTATGCGATATTTAATTCTAATTATTTAGAAATAAATTTGACACAACGGTAACTGTACAATCTCATAGCTGTCTGTCAACATATAGCCTATAATTCAACTGCGTGGCTTTAGATACACCCAAGCCCAACGCAACTCCCAGATCTTAAGTTCATACTACCAATAATACCAAGAAATAACTGTTGGAAGCACTAAAGAAGGTCAGTGACCCGTAAATAAAGTACAGTACCTTTACTTTAATCAGTATGAACAAAACGAACCGGGAAATACCTTGTCTACTTTGCAAAATGCTTCTCCAATTCTGTTTTCACCTTCACAATCATTTGTTTTTGTGACGACTACGGTCAACGCCCACAGTAAAGTGCTCTTCTTCCTCATCTGCTGCCAGATTCTGGAATTCACTGATTTCAACTTTAAAGCTCTGGAGCCGTGCTATTAACCGATTATTTGAACCCCAGTTTTTCTATCTTTTTCCTGGGAAGCTACGATCATTCTAGCTTGCTTTCAAGCTCTGGTCATGGTTTCAAGCGACTCGTCAACCTATCACCACTTTTGGAGCCTTTGTCCTAGGGCTTTCCCGTTGGACTCATCTGTGTTCGAATCTTGAACCTAACACTTCCCTCCTTGGATTTTAAACCCTCTACTACCTTGCCTTGTGGGAGCCATTCGGACCCACATTATGCTGCAGATGGTGGGTTGATACCTTCCCACCACCTTTTGCGGGGGCGGCCTCTTCAGTGATAACTATCTGAGTGCTTTATCTCTGGATCTGAACACTATTTCACCGCGTTTATGGAACTCTTCGGCGACCAAGTAACATGATTCGAACCCTTGAATACTTTTTTAATGGATTGATTGAACAATTTGTGTGTGCACGAGTGTTTTTTATATGTTCACCTGTTTCCTGGTTACTCCTCACTCATCAATTGGAGAGTCTTTTTTCACTATTTTATCCTTTTTAAGTGTACGTATCTCTTATTATTTTTATTTGTGTTTACTACACAGGCTTAACTATTTTTATGTATGCCTGTGCTAATTTATTTTATGTTATGCCTTTAATGTGGTTTTGATTGCATTTTTAATCTTGTCTTTTTCTGACTTTTGGGATATTGTGTTGAAAATTTTAGGGATTTAAATATATTGTGTTTTAGTAACCCCATTTTACTGATTTATCTCATATATGTCTTGCCTTGGGTCTCAAAATATGTCTACCTCATGTATAAACACTACTGACCCTCCTGTGTCATCTCCTATTGAGATACACTCGAGTTTTGATTTGAGGTTATCGGATCTATCCAATCCCACCGCGTCTCATGACATCGCGCAAGCGGGTGCAAATGCCACTACTCTTAATCAACCAGATTTCAATTTAAATAATTTCATCACCATAGATTCTAAAACTGTTGAAAAAAAACGCAACGTCTGAAGACTTAACACAAAGCAGACCAAAACCGTAGAAAGTGTTCTCCTAGTTAAGCCAAGAATGGCAGATAGGGGAAATTATAACACCAATAAAAACCTAATAATCAATTTTTTTTAACCGAGAGAACCTATCCATTAGGATTCGTGGTCTGGGCCCCATTCATGGATGAGTTGGAAAAAAATCCTCTCAGCCAACCATGAGGAGTCCACCTACCTAAACGAAATTTTTCTACGTGACAACGAGATCAAAGAAATTTCTGAAATTTTTGTACCCACTAAAAGGCTGCCCCAAATAATACTTTGTAATGTTAGCAACGAAGTTAATGAATTACATAGGGGACTTCTAATCCGTTTGTGGACTCCTCCTACGAACCCAACTTTAAAATTGATTTCAATTATTTTGTCTCCGAACAAAATTTTCCAACATTGAGTCCACTCAGTGTCTGCCAGGTTTTTTTTTACCAAATTAGTTACAAGGGGGAAGGGGGGTTCTACTTTAAAGGCTCCAGGTTACAAGTGTCGAAATTCTTCAGTGTACAGCAATGTAAATATTGCTTAGGATTCGGAAACACAACTGAAACTTGTAAAAGAAAGGAACATCCGCCAACCTGTGACCGGTGTGGGGCATCAAATACTCAAGAGGATAAACATAAATGCAGGAGAACTTGCTTTTCCAACTGCTCCTCCTCTAAATACTTATTATGGGACCAATCATAGCAGCCAAGATCAAATGTGCCCATGCTACCTAAGAAAAGTGAGTTAATAAGAGCACGAACTGACTATGAGCCTTAAAATTATCCGTGGAATACAAATTAACTTAAACCACTGTGAAGCAGCACACTCTGCAGATTTTCATATCGCTAGTGATCTAAATTTAGATTTTATCACTGCTCAAGAACTCGATTAATTAAAGTTGAACTCACATAGGCACATTCTGAATGTCGGACCATTGTATCCAACGACAAAAAAGCCATAATATATATTTTTAACAAAAATCCAAGTGTTTATTTTAAATTCAGCACGATTAATACAGTTTATATTGAATTATACTTTAACAATTTTATCCTCAATATTATTAATTTTATTTCCCAACCCACCGGGATATTGACGAAATGCTGAATGAATTAGACGATTTTAATTTTAATAATTCTTTAATTTAGTCGTTGGGACCTTCAACTGAAAATCAAAAAACTGGGGCTACGACTCGGGCAACTGTAGGAGCAACCAAATACCCGAGTTCGTGGCCTCCAATGACTTACATATTTGCAATATTAAAGATTATGGCCCGACATTCCAATCGACAACTCACATTGGGTTCCCCAATCTTACCATGATCAGCATCTCTACATTCTATTATGTTAAAAATGGGGGGGGGGGTCTTGATACAGAGTCCCTTAGCGATCATAAATACATCTATTTTAAACTAGAAATTGATACCGTTCCGAAGGCTGAGTTTCACCTTAAATCAAAATATGGTCTGGAAAACGTTTTAAACAATGTTAAGAAATATTTTAATAAATTTAAAAATAGACTTACGGAGATCAACTCCATAACTGATCTTAACCCATTTTACAACAATTTTATACAAGAACCGGATTTTAAATATTTTAGAAAATGAATTCGCAAAAATGGACAGAAAATACAACTTCTGTAACGATGAACTCAGAGTGTGTAGGAATAAGGTAAATGAATTATTTAAAATCTAACGCTCTCAAATAAAATCAAATTCCACAGAAGACCTCATCTTAGCCTCAGGGAACAATTGCCGCAGGGAAAGAGCCACCTTTAAAAAATCACTTTTAAAAACTAAAAGAGGGGCCTTGGAAAACTATGTAATAATTAAAAAGAAAAATCTGGATTATTTTTAAACTAATATTTATCAAACATTATCAAACAGCAATATAGCAATAAACCCCAACAATGATCCAAATGCAAAATTCAAAAATAAAATAAAATGCATCTTGGATCATTTTTCCCAGGCAAAACTAATATTGAAAATCTAAAATACAATGTTATTTTAAATCAATTTGAGGCTCTCGATATTTTTGAATTAGGATTTGTTTGTGAGGGACTCAAAGGCGCCAAAGCCCCGGGGCTCAACAAAATAGACTACCGCATGTGGTGAGCGATTTTTAACTTAGACAAGAACTTTATGTTGCTACTTTTGAATGTTTTTATTATAATTACTTCCTAGAGTGTTTAAGTAGATGCATTGTTTTCATTCTGCCAAATAATGGCAAGGACCCTGTCATATGCTCTTCTTATCAACCAGTTTGACTTTTGTCTACGCGCGGGAAAATTTTAGAAAGGTTGTATTTAAAAAGATTGAATTGTTGGCTGGATCGCAACAATATTATTCACAACAACCAATTCGGTATTCGAGAGGGCGTAGGTGCGATCTGGCCATCTATAACTTAATTAACGTAATTAAATCCCTGGTTCAAGGAGAACAGCTGACCCTCGTCTCCCTGGACATCAAATCTGCTTTTGATAACACGAACTGTTTGGTTCTTTTTAATATCTTGGAATACCTGATTTTACACCAACTTTCTATTTTATTGCTTGATAAAGAGGAAAGTCTTCTTCGTTAACGACATTTTAAATCTGACTAGATGGTTCAACAAAGGTTGTCTTCAGGGGTCAGTTATCACCCTCACAATTTTGAACATTTATATTAACGACTTTTTAAATTTAAATTCTCCGGGTGTTCAGGTGCAAGCATTTGCTGATGACATGGCCCCTTGTTATCGGTGGCCGTACTTCCAACATTCTTTCAGCAAACGTCAACTCAACCTTTGCCACCGTTTATAATAAACTAGCTTACTTAAAACTAAATTTATCAGTCGACAAGTGCCAGGCAATCGTCTTTAAGAGCATTGCCTCCCGGAGCCTTACAAAAAGTTATACCACTTCCCTGAGCAAAACGTCCACCTACCATATTAATGGAACATCGATTAAAATAACCGATAGCGTGAAGATGCTGGAAATTACTGTAGATAATAAACTCATCTGGACCTCCCACATTTAAGCATTAACAGAAAAGTTCATAAATTTAACATCCCATTTCAATAGGGTAATTAAAGCGAATTGTAGCCTAGACAACAAAATAATTAAACTTTGGTACAATACCGCTATTGAGAAGGTCCTGCCCTATGGTTCTAGCATCTGGGGCGGAGCCTTAACAAAAGCCAAAATTTCTAGGCTGCACTCAATCCAACGATTTTTTCTACTTCGGTTTACCCGGGACTATAGGACCACATGCACGAATCTTCAAAATATCGTTACAAGTAGCCCCCCCCCCTGCATATCGTGGCTAAGGGCGAATTTATTCGCTTTCGGATTTGGACCCTTGGCTCTCACGATTTTAACAATTTTTTTTAGATAATGTAGTTTTATAAAAAAATATTTTAATTGAAAATCTTTCCTTGCCGCTCAGAGGACGGTCAAGTTAAATGAGACTATCCCTGATGCGGCCTATGATATCTACACCGACGGATTCAGACTGGAATTGCCGTGTGCATTTTTAAAAACAAAACCTTTTTTAAAAATTTCCCTTTTAAATTAGACTCCCTTAATTCAGTCTTTCAAGTAGAGATGATCGCCATCTACTTTCCTGCTAAATGGGCTGTCCAGGAAAATACTACTGCTAATATCTAGACAGACAGACTTTCCTCCATTGCTGCTCTGGAGAGCTATGGCTCTAGGTCCGAATTTGTAAATAACATTAAATCATCAATCTTCTTAGCCAAAGATCGGTAGGTCTCCAACGGGTCAAAGCCCATGTAGGGATAGAAGTTAATGAGGTGGCCAACAGCTTCGCAAAAGAAGCTACGACTGCTGGAAATTACTGTTCCGGCCCCTTATTCATATTTAAAGCCCTTATTAATATAAAAATACCGGCCCCTTATTCATATAAAAATTATATTCTTGAGAAGCGGAGTCAATATTAACTCAACTATCACTACCCCCCGGGGCTCTCGAACAAGGGAATATCTGAGTAAAGTGGATGTGAAATTCCTCATTAACAATAAATCATTAATCTTTTTCCTCAGCGGGCATGCTCAATTCCCAGTATACCTTCATAGTTTAAAAACAAAAAAAAACTCAGCTCTACCCATTGCATTTGTGGACAAATTGGGGACGCCGATCACTTTGCATTTGATTGTAATCATACAAAAGATTTTCACCTGGTCAAACCCGTTTCCTCCAGTAAGAGAGTCTGGTTGGAATACTTTATCCACAAAAAATTAGCTAGGCAAATTTGTAGAGGCCTTCAGGGTTAGTGTGAAAATCTGTCTAACTCTAGTTACGCTAAATGCCTTGAACTCTGGTTAAATCAGAACACAGGACACAGATGGCAGATGGACCTTAACTTTTTCTATAAAAAATGGAACACGGAACAGGAAAAATTTAAAAAAAAAGAAAGAAAAAGACAAAAAAAAAACTTTGGACTCCCCTGGGCCAACAGGGGGTCGGGTTTAGTTAGAAAATAAATTAGTGAATTAAAAATAAATGAAAATACCACCATTTACCGACTTGACCCCCCCCCCCTCCTCAAGATGCTCGTTCGTCTCGCCACTTGAAAAGATAAGAAATAGACAATTCATTAATTGATAAAATATATGTACTTAACACTAGGGGAGTGATGAAAGGTGAGATGTAATGGGATGATGAGAGGGGGACTTGGTACTACCCTATATTGAATTTGTAATTTAAATCCTCTTACACCTGTTCTCCGCTTCATCTGCCCGTCCCAACTGTAAGGCAATATTTAATTAATATCAACAGTTAACTATAATTAAAATCTAAAACTTGATTAAATAGATATTAAATTAGCATATTAATTTAACGTAGATTAGTTGCAGTTAGGAGCGATCTCGCTGCGAGCGTGCCTCCTACCTCCATAGCTCACCGCGATCAGAGTGATTTTTATTGTTTTTTATATTATACTGAGTGTTTTTATACAGTTCTCAAATATTTTATTCTCTTGCTTTCCTCTCCCCGTATTGTTTACTAGTCATGTCATGTCTGTAATAACATGAACAGTTTATTGTACCCATATATATGTGATTAACTACTGCGCTTGTTTGCGGGCAATGATTGTAAAGCTTCTTATTTGACTCAATAAAAGTGTCCTGGGGACTGGTCTGATCCGCGGGCCCTCACTCTGTTTGGGTGATTCGGCTCCCCGTCTCCCCTTCTTCGGCCTTACACCCAACTCGTGTAGGACAGGGAGACGTAGGTGTCTGCTTCTATTTTCCGACCCCCCGGAATGACACATGAATGACCAGACCACGTTGACAGCAACACTAGCAGAAACTATGATTGATTACTAAGGGCCATCACCAGTTACGGTATGACTATTTCCTAAGGAAGTACGTCCTGTCATGACAGGGAGGAACCAGACTCCCACCTTTTCGTGTACCCACAGGGGGGATGAGAACCAACCACCATGCTTGAAGCTTCTCATCCTCAATTAATAGGTACCCCCCAAATAATTAATAATACAATTTTACTCTTATTATACGCCTTATAAACAGAATGTAGACACTGTGAGCTTTTGCAAAAACAGTTAACCTGCTGGCTATCATCTACGGTTACTAATTTAATTTGTTGTTGAATGCAATAAAAATACTTGTAGCACAACTTCTGCATAGTCCAAGAGACTCATCCTAGGTATGATCATTATTGAGTATTATTGCAACAACATGACGACAATGAAGCTATGTATGCTAGAATATAAATTTGAAAGGATTGATAAGTTGTAATTATCTAATACATGTGGCAAAATATGTTTCCTTTTTCAACTTTAGGACACTTACTTGATTTGAACTGCTTGAAACAGGCAAAATATTGCCTATTCATCCATGCTGAATTCGAAGTGAGATGCTTTAGTATTTTCTCTGTTGTAGCAATGATGATGAAGAAAAGTAATTTCATTGAAAACTAAGAGATATTTTTTCATCATTGTCCAAATTAAGAATTGCTCATGATATCATCAATATTATTGTCAATCATATCTACATATAATGACTCACATTGTAGAAGTGAGCCTGTAACTGGATTTAATATTTTAAATTAATCTTGTTTCGCATTCCAGTTTAATTTAGTAAGATAGTGATAGAAGCATAGTTAAAAAATGATATTGAATGATCTGAAAAAGTAAACCTGCTGTATCAATACTAGGAAGTAAGTTCGCCTTCATAGCAAGTACGCTTCAACCAAAAGGTTTAAGAAAAATAATTTTTCTAGTTTAAAGGGCTCAGACCATCACCACATCCTGGTGACTATTCTTGGCGATATAGTGAAGAACAAATGTCTAATGAGAGAAGCGATTGTTAAATTCCCAAAATATTTGCTGTATCTTAGCAAGAGTATTAACATTTGTTTGTGGGTAAGTGAAATATAATGTTAAACTTCAAATAGTTATTATCAAAAAATACTTCAAAATAGTTATTTTTGATAACTTAAGCAATCATTAAGAGACCATGAATTCATATACTAATGGACTACTTGGTAATGTTTCTAAACATATTGATCAGATTTATTATTAGTAGAAAATTTGATATTGCCTATTCATGATAGAAATGATATAAAATTTGATATTTTCTAATAATTTACAAGATTTGTACGTGTGTGATTTCATTTCAGCTGTAAAACTTAGATGCATTTTATTGTTGCGCATTCTGCAAAAAGTAAAGATGTACAAACTCATTTTCTACTCGTAACATCTTCATTTGACAGATTATCTGTCGAATGACATCTAATAGTAAATACATAGTTGTCATTATTTGATATTCAGCATACTTCGTTATGAGGAATTTTCTACTCAAATCAGATTTAATATGACCAAAAATAAGGGAGGGTAATACAGAACATCCAGCACTATCAATAAGCTTCTTGAATTTAAATTTAGCTATATGACACTTAAAACAGCAGTTTGTGGAGACACTTCCTTCAGATAAAAAAATAGATTTCAGCAGAGTTGCGTCTGAACGAAAGTGCTAAAAATAATGAAAATATTTTTAACAATGACAAAATAATGAGACGAATCGTAGATTTAAGGCAATGACTAATGAAAATTTAGCGCAATTTTCAACTCAATTCTCTCTTATGTAATTTAATTATAATACAAATGTGGCGACACAACAGTATGCGCCTTTTTCAAAGTTCTAATGTGCAGAAACAGTTAGTTAAACATGTGCTACTACTAGTTTGTAGATTTTGGATCATGCCTCAGAGGATTTAAGGTAAAAAAAAAAAAAGATAGCTAATAGGTTTCACACTGCAGCTTTTTGGTTTTGAAAGTACATTTTTATACAAGCCGCTTATTCAATTTTCTAAAAATGCAGAAAAAAAAGTATTTCCTAGGAAATTAAAAATTAAATTTTTATAGGGAATGAGTTATTACTTTCTACTTATCAGAACAGAAGGAATAAAGGTCAAGCTAAAAAAATAAAAAAAGAATGCAGTATTTAAATTTTTTTGGGAAGATTATAATAATTTCAAATTTATCAGTACCTCCTTTTGTAAATAATTATATATATCCTTTATAATTCAAAATTTTCATTACAATGCTATTCTTAGCCCTATATTTAACTCAATATCATCATATAAAATTCAATTTCAGGGACGTATAAAATATCTGCGACATCAAAGTGGTGTTAATTTTATTAAAAGCTCTTAGTTCCACCATTGATGAATTAGATCAAATTAATCGGAAGGTTGTATGATTAAACATCAATTTTCCGTTTTAAAGACGCCGTTTTTAATTACCCGATATTAAAGTGCATACTAGATTATTATAATCATAATGTTAAATCTCATGAAACTCTTCAGAACCAAACAAAAGTATTAGTTAGGACAATTATTATGCGCAATTAAATTAGTTAATTGCTTTCATATTTGATGAATATAAAATACAGAGGGAGCCCAAAATTTTCATGAATATCCTTTACATATCTTGTGAAGATGTTTTATAAATGCGCTAAAGTATACGAAAATAGTTTTCGTTGTTTTAGAAATATTAATTTTATTTCTTTTTATTTAACTCTGAAATCACTTTCTCAATAAATTACTCGATAAATAAAAATAAATATGAAAAATCTCTAATAAAATAAGACAAAAAATACTAAATTATTAATTTCTAGAATTTATTCTTTTTTATTTCCCATTTTTTTTCTAATTCAATTTTTTCACAAAATTAATTATTTTATTTAAATTATGAGCATTACATAACAATTTTGGTATTATTTAAAACATTCAGTATTTATTGCTGAGCAAAAATCAAGCATAATATAAAATAATTCGGAACAATAATGTTAACATTTATTCTTAATGTAAAGTGACTTTTTTTCTAAATACTTTCTTAAAAGAAAGAAAACTTTTATTTCATAAAACATTTGGAAATGAATTTTTTTCATTTATAAATTTATAAATATTATAAATTTATAAAATAATTATAAAATTATATACTATACTAAATTTATAAATATAGTATTCAGTTATTTGATAACTAATAATTTTTAAAAAGTGGTTACTGAGATCTGCTCAATTTTAATTTATCTTAGAGAAAAGAATTGGAGTGGAAAATTTCTTATCTGTGTATGTAATTCAGCGTATCTAAATACATTATCTATTTTCGAACTGAACTACCGCAATTTTATTGTAAAACCCTGAATTATTTATTCACCCAGATTTTTTTTTAATTTTATAATCATGAAGTAGAGCAATAAACTTTAAAGCTGAATTATTTGATATTTTTTATAAATAGGATTTAATTAATCTATGCTATTAATGGATTAATTTAAATCTAATCATTTCCCGTTTAAAACTTAATATTATACTGTAAATGAAATTACAGGAAATAAAGTAGATGCATAGAGCAATGAAAATGATAATGCAATGCTTTTAAGACAGTATAAGTCGTATTATAACTTTCATCAAAATTTCTGCTGAAAATTATATTAACTACATAAATACTGAACTGTTCAAATGCCCATTCAACGGAGCTAGGGTCATCGCTCGAGATACCTAGATATCGCTACGAAATTTTCTCCCCCTTTTATCGTCATTGATTAAATACTTAATCACATTTAAAGCGGCATTTAAATCGTGATAACGCAGCTCATACTTTGTTCATTAGAGACGCTTGCCCTGTTGGGTTTGAGAGGCAGGGAGTTTTCAAGAGAACTGTCCGAGCATACAGCTACTTATTTATCTTTAGATTAGAAGGTATTTTTTTGCTTATATGAACAGCTTAAAACAGCGGGATAAAATTGCGACTTTTAACGGAGTAGAGAGTATTTCCTGTTTCTGAAAGAGAAATTCGTGTGTACTTGTATTTCGAAGTGTAATGAGAAGAATCTTCTTAGGAATGAGAAGTATTATAGCCATATTACATCGTAAAGAATGTAAGAAAGTCGCATTTGAATTCACATTCACAAAGATTGGAAATTTTTTCACTCATTTATCCGAGCGAACTAGTTGCCAACCTAAGTCAGCTACAGAATTCACAAAAAAATTAACACTTTGTTTATTATTTCCTATACATTGCCTTCTTATGCATTTTCTAATTCAATTTCTGTTTTCTTTTCTTTTTTTCATTCATGCATTTGTTTCCCAAAATTTTAATTAACTGCTGATTGATATAATTAAATTGATGCTATATACATTGAAGGGATTAGTTAGTCACCGAAGATGGCTAGTATATTACACATATAATAAATATCATTAAATTTCAGAACTATTTTATTAGCGGCAACAGTTCTGAAAGTGTATCTTCAAACATTTAATGGTACCTTATTTTATGGATATTTTTATATATTTATATATATTTTGTTAATAATTTGTATCTGGTTCTCTTCTATATTACATCTCTATTTGTAGACGAAAGCGCTTCCTCCTGCTCAAAACGTATTCGTTCGGAAGTCCGCCATCAACTGGGAAGGAGCAGTAAATGATAATAAAAGATTAATGATTACTGAAAATTGCTTAAACGATGTTAAATTCTGAATATCTCCCCCCCTTTGAAGTTTCCTTTCATTTCCGCTTCAATTAAACCAATTTAAAGATTGTTGGCTAGCCATGATTTTGCATTCAAGGATCATTAAAAGAGTTTCAGAAGTAGGTAAACGCAGGAGATTAAAAAAAAAAATTGCTACGCAATAGATAAAGAAAATTAGTGTTTTTTTTTTCAACATATGCAGCATCTATCATCTTTTTTATAAAAGCTTGATCCTTAAAAATTATAACGTCCTTAATTGTTTTAGATCTTATTAAAAAAATACACATAGCCTGCCACTGCAAATCGATATTTGCAAGCTGGAAATGGAAAATACAAAAATTGCTCAAAAAAAATTTAAGGAGAGTGAAGATTTAGCATGAGGCTAATTTTTATGCTTACTGCGGTACTATGTTGAGTTCCATAGTTTTTACTTTGTTACTTCCGATTTATCTAAGAATGCATTACAATTACATTCTTTAAATATAATTCACATTTTATTATAGAATGTAAAGATGATGTTGAAAACACTTTATCGATATATGGACCTTTAGCTACTATTCCTTTAAGTAACATGGTCTTTAAGAAATAAACTTTTAATCGAATAAAGGCGTTCCAAGCAAGGGCATAAAAAATAGAAATTATACTAGAACTCAGATTATTTTTCAATTTTTGTCACGTCACATAATGTGCTTTTTTTTTAACCTTTCCTCTTGAATGTCTCCTCACTAGAGCACATATGTTTTCTGTTTTAAACGTTTTCTCAAAAAAATCCTTCGCTCAAACCGAAATTGTTCTTAGAATGTAAGTAGAATTCCTAAGATAACATATAAGAAAATATTTCCATTTCTGTCATACAACCCTGTCATGGATGACGTCATCGCCCAGTGCAAAGGAAGAAGTGCATAAATTTAAATTGTGCGTCTTTCTTTGTTGCATTTTATCTTGAATAGCAAATATCTTACACTGAAAGAGAGAGTCAAACTGTAAAAGTTTTATTACCTGAATAGTTTAATTATCATAGATGAATTCCAAGCCTATCATGCCCATTTAAAATTTAAGAAATTTGATATTCAGTTTTGAAGAAATTGAATGCACAGATGATCGATCAATATTAAATGAACTTATGCTGCTGGTGAGGTGTCTCCTATAGGCGAGAGCCGAAGATTGTGTTACAACCGAATGAGGAACTTCATGCAGAGTGATTCGAGTATGATTCTAAAATTCTACTCTCTATACTTCTCATGATTCCGTACTGCCTTCATTGTGTTCAATTGCTACGAACTACGATTAAATTTCGACAATGAATATTTCATTCGGACCTGGTAAGAGTTGGATTTCATTCATTCCATGGACAGGAGAGGCAATTTACCATCGACTAACAACGATAATTTGAGGAACTGGCAGGTTCAATTTCCTTTGATATGGTACAGAAGACCACTTTCAAAACAGAATCTTTCACTTTTGATCCATACTTATTTGAATAGATTATTTCCAGCTCTCGCTTGTTGTTATTATAGCAGCGAAATGATTTGTTTCATGACGTGGTTGCAAAAGAGTGATATTCTCACATATAAAGTTTTATGTCCAGCAACAGTTGATTCAAAATTTAAATAACTTGGTATTATTTTCGCCTGTTTCACGCTCCTGTGACAGACAAACCATTCGATCTCCTTCCAATGAATTGCTGGCTGTGAAAATCGAAGTTTAATCTTATTTGCTGAAAGTGTTTGATTCGATAGATATCATCCGATTTGAGATCGGACAGACTCCTCGTTATTGAATTGCAGCTACAATAATTTGAGTCATCAACCAAAAATATGCACTATGGATTTGAAATCCTGTAAGCTGATGCCTCAAAAATTTGGGAACAGACTCAAAAATGTTTCTCCTCATCTATCATTTTCTGTTGTTTTCATTTTTCCTACCATCTGTGTCTAACGAGGTCATATATTTTTTGCGATGAAATATCACTTAAACTCCATTTTAATTATTTTTAATTGGAAAAATCTCGATTTCGTAAATAAAAACGGATTTTATTGCTATAACCGTAACCGCGAATATAACTATTGTTTATCACACCATGCTTAAGTGGATTTCCACTATAAATTTGCAAATTTATATTCTATTCCCCAGACTGATATGCTCTTCAGCGAGTTATTTATTAGCAAATGTTTTTAAATACTTATATTTCAATAGCGATAATAAACTATAGATCTTCTACATATATCATTCATCATACATATCATACTTATCAAAGTATTTTGAGACAACTTTTGTTTACACTGAAATGGTTTCTAAGGTTCGAATATTATATATATATATATATATATATATATATATATATATATATATATATATATGCTTTTTCTAATTCAATTAAAATTTGGAATTTTCGGGCATAAAATACTCATATGAAGCACACTATTACTTCACACAAGAAACTATTTTATTTAATTTTACAGTTAATATTTTCTGTAACATATTATTTTATGTTTTTAAGTTACTCTTATTGTTTCTGTACATACATTTTTAAAATTTCAAAATTGTTTTGAAGTTAAAATATTATAGAGACTAAGCCTTTTCAGAAATTTTTTGAGTATTTAATTATTCTTTGAAATTCTCAGGACGTATTAGCAACACTCACACTGTATACGCAATAAACAATACTTAAAAATGATTTCACTATCTATCAATGGTATTTTAGTTTTGTCCTACTGTGTCTAAAATATAGCATTCACTCGTTGTTACTAGCACATGCCATCAAAAATAATTTATATCCTTTCATCAAAATATATGATAACAAAAGTAATATATATATATATATATATTTATATATATATATATATATAATTTATAAAAATAATTATTAAAAACTTTTAACACAATATAAGAAGAATTAATAACTATTAAAACAATATAATTTCTTTTTCATATATTGAAATGAAACTAAATAAATAAACAATTGGATAAACAACTATAAGCCATTTCTAATACATTTTCCACACTTAAATGAGTTTCCACTTCATGAAAGATATTTCATATTGGTGAAATAATTGCGATTACTTCTTAACTCGGCTTTTCAATAAAGATTAATTGTTCATTAAAATATCCAATTGCAATAATTATTTTACCTACAAGATAACCATGCTCATTCATATGTATAAGAAATTCAACAAAAATGAAGAAAAAATATTAATGAGAATGAATAAAAGATGCATTAGTTTTATCGATATGCTCCGTAGCAAAATAAAAGGTAAAAAAATCGAAATAATTTCATTCTTCAGATTAGTTTGTTTCTTCAAACTATTTTATACGAGAAATTATCTTATTAAGATTTTTTTTTTTAAATTTATCTATCGTGTTTTCTTCATTCTAATTATTCGTGATTGAATCTTGGCTTCACCAATTTTTTTTAGTTGCTGTTTTATGCCTTACTTGGACAAAACAACAGTTGCGAAACACAGTTGACGGGTACTAAATGAAATTCCAGATAGTGAAGTAACGAACCATTTTAAATAGATACTTATCACCGGAGCAAAATAATATATACAACTCCAAGATAAAAAAAAAGGAAAGTATATTCTTTGAGGCGCAATAATTGATTTAATTAAGTGAATTATAGTAGCGATCATTGTTTTAACTCAATTACTGGTTTGGTGAGCTAGTTAAACAGTATTTTTTTTTTCATTTTTTTATTTTCCACCACCCTTTTCTACAATAGCTGCTAAGAAGCCATGTTAGGTATAACGGAAAGAAAATACGAGGGTGGAGAAATTGAGTTACGGTTAAAAGAAATGGGAATCTATCTTAAGCAAAAAAAGGAGAAAGGAATTGGAAATAAATTGGCTCCAGCCTTGTCAACCAATGAGGTGCGAAGAATGAATGGTTCGGAGGTTTAATGGAACAGAAAGAAAAGATGGGAATTTATTACGGTACGGCATTTCGTTGTCATTAGCACTGAAAAGTGGTTATAACTACCGAGTGCGGATCGAGGTACTACATACAGCGCATCGAACGAGTATTCTTTCCACTGTCCTGGATGACATGATTTATTCTTCCGCGGATTAAATCCGACTCTACTGTCGTTTCGGTTTCCTATATAAGATTCAAAGCAAGTGCAGCGAAAAATAATATGATTAAAGCATTGGAAATAGTAGACATATGAGAGGAATTGCAACCATTATTGAATTTCGGTGATAAATATGAATTTTAACCATTACTTTTAACAAGCATTCAATAGCTTATTGGATGCTATGTGGTAGTTGTTGGTAAATTTAATATAATTCGTCTCATAAATCAATATATGATCCTTTCTACCTTCCTGCATTCACATTAAAATAATTGAAAATATCTTGCATTTATTTCCAGCACTCACGCATTTGATATTAAAAGAGGACAATAGTTAACAATAGTTAAGTGATGGTAGAATTACGGATTCTGCATTGATGCGTCGCTGATTCAAGAGTTATTTCTCTAAAGATTTACGCTGTGTTTATGAGTCTACCTGTGTCGATATGTGTATATTCGGTTAAACACTTGTCCGCTTTGAGATCGCACATTGATTCAAAAAGTTAAGGGTTCTTATGATAGAGACTTCATGTGAATTTAAAGTAGAAAATGAATTTACGTTAGCTAAAGTACCATGATTTTAAGTATCTTCCACAGTACTTTGGTTAAAAAAATATTTACCGAAAATTATTCCATCATATATCTAACTCAATTTTTTAGACTGTCTTGTTAAATTTTTTGAGAGATTAATCATTTATGTTTATAATGTCATATTTTTCAAAATTTCATGAAACATAGATGTATACAAAAAAGGAAGAGCTTATTATGTAATAACGTGTCGTTATTCGTGACATCTAAATGAATTACAAGTTACAGATTCAGCTTCGTACGGCTAAGTCAGTGGAAATTATTAACTGTAAGTAAGAACGTATAGGCGAATCACTTGTTGATTCAATGATATTACTATGATTATTAACCCAAAGAGGATATAAAGCAAAAATTAAGAATTACATTTAACTGTCAAGGAGTTGACCTTAAAAAGGCGAGCATTATCCGAATAATAATAATAATAAAAATTACATTTCATGAGGAACGCATGCACATGCAATTACTTCATTCGTAAATAAAAAGAATAAAAACATTAGTTTTATAATTTAATTATTTAAGTTTTATTAGAATTAAGATAAAATTATTCTCTTTTGAATTTTAAATTATTGACGGTTGCTTCCAGCTATTTGAGAAAACGTATTATTTTTTTAATTAATTGGTAATTAAAATTGATTATTTGATGCTTATAAAAGTGAATTATTAACAGTAGTGACTAATGAAAACGCATTAATCCAGTGTTGAAAAGCAGATGTCACAGTTTAAAAATTGACTACACTGCAATTTAACAATTAAATTTCTCTTGCAAACGGAGTAATATTGCATCTCTTAACACAGAATATGCAATAATAAAGTTAGATATTTCAAAAATACTGTGGAGCATTCAGAATATTGAATACCTTGAGGAAATATGATACATCATGTGTTCTTAGGGAGTTTTCATCCAACAATATTAACTGTTAAATTTAAATTTATAATTCCTTTTTTGTAAAAAAAAACAATACTGAATTAAATAACTAAAGGAATATACAGATACAGTTACTAGACTCACAGTTAGATTTATTAGAAATATTTCGTTAAGGAAAATTGAATCCATGATTATACAAATGAATGTTGAAAAAAATGCATTTACAGGTTTAGAAAAGTATTGAAAAAAGCTTACAGAAATAATTTGATATAATTTTTGAAACTTAGATTGAATGTCATCCTTTAGAGGGTTTCACCATCCATCTATAAAAAGTCTCATACTGGAGGCTGGTAATAGAGAAATTTATGGTCATGTTTACTGGAAAGACTGGAAGAAATGGAAAGGAAATGGAGTTTGGGCGAACTAATTTTTCCTAACACATGCTCTTGCAATCATTTGTCATAAAGTTTTACAGGAAGGATAATACAAAGAAGGAATAATGGATAAGAATATAAAGAAGGACAATTAGCTGCCTTCATCTTATAAAGATAAATCTTGCATGCATCAAATTACTTTGTCAGATATTTGATTTCAAAACTACTACGGTCTAATACTTAATGATATGCTCTATATCATATCTTTAGTATAGTAGATAAACATACTTGAATCAATAATTTCTTATAAAAGATTTTGCAAGAAGTACCCATTGAAAAGAATTTAAAATTAAGTTCCATATGAAGCAAAAAAAAAAAGAAAAAAGAAAGAAAGAAGCTACATAAGAAGTAATAAATAAATAAATAAAAAAGTTGCATATGAAGTAGAAAAATAAAACCCTAAGGCTTTGAACGAATTTTCTTTATAAAAGGCAGAGAAAAGTTTCTTACTATATACTATATTGAATCTGTCAGTCTTTAAAAAAAAATCGATATCTCTATCTGGCTTTAATTCCACTTTCAATACTGCTGCTGTTTATATAAATTTTTGTACAACCAGATGCAGAATTTCATATGAAGATATTCTTATAATGTGTTACATTGGCTATAATTGCATTCATTTAAACCTAGAAACACATTAAAAATCAGAAAAAAAACCGTAATTTAGATACTTTTATTCAATTACATATTAATTTATAAATGAGATTTGGAGTGATAATAGTTTTTAATTATAAAATTTGTTTTGTATTTTCCAGAAAATCCTAATAATTTTTTACATAGTTTAACAATAATGTTCAGTTTGTCAAACATTTATAATAATAATTATTTTCAGTTGTTTAAAATCCCTAATTTAAAAATCCACTTTTCATCTGTAATTTAACATAATTATTATGAGTTACATTCGCTATACTTGCATCCCTTTAAACCTCGAAATACATCGAAAGGTCAAATCGAAAATTGTAATTTAGATACTCTCATTCAATTACATATTAATATATAAATGAGATATGGAGTGATAATAGTTTTTAGTTATAAAATTATATTATTTGATGCTAATAATAAAATAAAATTATATAAAGTTATATGATATTACAGAATAGAGCAGATATTTTAAAAATGAATGCAACGTTGAAAAATCTTTTTCACTGCTTAGTTGTAAAATTAAACTTTAGTTCAATTACAAAAAAATTACTAAAAGTATATTAAAAGCAAGCTTTAACAGAAATTTACTAATTATTGAAATATATGGCCATGTCTTCGTAACTTCATCTTGAACAATAGAAAAAAAAATCCATGATAAATATGTGTAACAATAATGTAAACCGCTTGAATTATTTTAAAACAGTGAAATATGCTGCTGTTAAAAAGGCTTAATATATGCTCTTGAATTTATTGCAAATAAATAAAAGAATGAAGTACAAAACAAATGAATCATTCAAAAAGAAATCGTTTGAATTTTAAGATAATACAAAAAAAAAATCCTTTTTATACTGTTATAATTGTGAAAGTTGTAATAAAAAACTGGTTAAAATCTCATTTAATTTTTAATTAATAATTCTTTAAAAATTTCAGAAGTAATAAAAAATGTTATCTACAATGCACAGTTTCATTTTCTAAGATGTATATTCCACTGAGATAAATATGTAAGCTCTAATAGAGGGCCAAAATGCACAAACATTCGTCTCTGTTAATAATAAAGATGGATGAGTGTGTTGTGTGCATCATTATTTGTCTGTTTGTTTTGCTGATCTTCAGACCTCACAGTTTGAAATAGAATTACCAAAATCAGCAACTACATACTTTGAACAGTGGAACTCGTTTCTTTAAAATTTTAATTTACCCTTTCTAAGGGCATGGGAATTACGCTCATTACCAAGTTCATTAATCTTTGAATAAAGATATATAAGTTCGCATAAATTCTTACGAATTTTTAAATAAGGCAAAGAGGCTTTTCAGTAAGACAAAGAATTGTTTCTTAATTATTGATCGACAAAATTAATTTATAAATCAAATTGAATTTATCTAATAAGTGAATCTCATTTCCTAGGTCAATCACAATTCTAAAAACATTTGTCACAAACTAAATGTCAGCTATACGCATTATAAATTTGTTTAATGCTAAGATAAGATATGGAATTAGATCAAGGAGTTAAAAAAAGGGCAACAATTTAAAAAAACATAGTATAATTATTTCATTTTAATTAAATTAACAAAAAATTCTCACTTTTAATTCATTTATTCATTTACTTTCACGCGAATTAAATTAATGAACATTAAACGTATGAGTAAAAATGTAAGTAGAAACCAATTTAACATTAACAAAACCACTCGATGTATATGAGATTCAGCAGGGAAATAAGATTAATATTTCGATAAAAAAAATGGAACATATAAAAACTGCGCTTATGTTAACTTTGAAAATAGTATTGAAAACCAGAAAAAAATATAAAAACAATGAAACATAACTCTACAATGCTTACATTTTTGTTCGAGTTCGTCAAGGAAAGTAAAATACCATAAGGTTTAAAGAATTAAACAAATATTCAATTTTCATATATACACTGGTGTGCACAACTTAAGCAACAATGCAAATTTTAAGCAGATAGCCATGAAATTGCAGAAAAGGAGTTCTTGCGATCAGTACAATGAACACGTAATTCAAGAGAAAGGTCATGCGTATGCAAATATCAGGAACAAAACGTCACAGGCGACGTGCGGATGGCGCGCGCAGCACAACACTACAATAAAAGGAAGGACAGCGACGCAATTAAAGACATTTGCTGCAAGTGCACGTGAGTTAATTCGTGAAATATGGCTAGCAGAAATCACCTGGGCGATTTGGCTAGACGAAATCACCTGGAATGATCGGAAAGCTAGAGGAGGGGCGTAGTGTGACCAGTGTAGCTGAAGAGTTCGGAATCAACAAAAGTGTCGTTTCGCGCGCTTGGAAAGCCTTCCAAACCACAGGTACAGCTGTGAGAAAGGTTGGTGGTGGCCGCCACAGGAAAACAACTGCAGTGGATGACCGATATATCGTCCTGGAGGCAAAAAAAAACCCGAAACCAGTGAGCAAGCGCCATTGCTCAGCAACTGTGTGCAGCAACGGGGCGACAGGTGTCGCGTTTTACTGTGTCCAGACGCCTTCACAAAGGTGGCCTATTCGCTCGTCGTCCTGAGCGCTGCATCCCTTTGACAGTTTTCCACCGGCGGCACCGTTTAGAGTGGTGCAGGGAGCACAAAAACTGGACATCTCATCAATGGAGTCGTGTTCTCTTTACAGAGGAGAGTCGTTTTAGTGCCGCAAGAGATTCCCAGCGCCAGTTGATTTGTAGAGAGGTCGGGACACGGTTTCATCCCAGTAACATCACGGAAAGAGACCGTTTCGGTGGTCCTGGAGTTGTCGTCTGGGGAGGCATTATGATGAATGGGCGGACTGAGCTCCACATTTTCGACAGAGGTTCTGTAACTGGAGATCGCTATTATCAGGAGGTGATCCTTCCCCATGTGCGTCTGTTCCGAGGTGCCATTGGATCAGACTTCGTTTTTATGGATGACAATGCACGGCCACACAGGACTCATGCTGTTGAGGAGCTCCTGGAAAGTGAAGATAACACTCGAATGGATTGGCCGGCGTGCTCCCCTGATTTAAATCCGATAAAACATGTGTGGGATGCTTTGGGGAGAAGCCTTGCGTCCCCCTGGGAACACCCGACAACTTAAACAGATGCTGATTGAGGAATGGGCACTCTTACCTCAAGAACTGTTGGACAATCTGGTGCTGAGTATGGGGAGACGGTGCGAAGCAACTATTGCAGTAAGGGGAAAGCATATCTCATACTAAGGAACATCTGCTTGCTGTTCTTCCTCTTGGACAGACAATCATGTGTAACGATACTATGAGTTCAATAAAGCCTTTTTTTGTTTGATTTCATACTGTATGCATTGTATTCATGTCTGCGCAACTATGCTTTCGTCATTCTTTCAGAACAAAATGCTGTATCTCATTTCTGAATTTCATGTCTCTCAGATGATTTCTCGTGAAGTTAAGGCAAAAAACATACATGTTGCTTAAGTTTTGCACACCAGTGTAGATTATTACTTTATAAAAATAAGGATTTAATATAATGAATGCTAATCTTCTCCAAAAATCACACTGTAATATATTGGTTCTATATATCTCTCCGTTTTTAAATACACTTATTAATGAAAAATTTAAAAAATATATTTCATTAAAAATTAAAAGGTTTCGTTCGTTAAGTAAATTCTGTACACAGGTTTAGTGTCTTATTTTCAAGAATAAATTGCATAAGCAATCCTTAAATGAAAGCAAGCTATAAAAGAGAAACTCGTAAGTTTTAATTTTATATTTTTTAATTTATTTTTTAGGTAAACTATTTTCTTATTCTAGAAACTTTTAAAATCTTATTGATCAAATTAATACGTATTATTAATAATACGTATATTTATTCATTCCATGTATATATTTTCATACGTTCAATTTTATTCTCTTTATTTAAAACTCATTTTGGATACGTATTTATTATCAAAATCTCAAAAGTAACGGCTCAGAATGTAAGCGAGATTTTAAAATGCATAAAAGAACGCGAGCAGGAAGACGTCAATCATATCGTCCACTGATAACAATTCACTTTTCCTTATCTCACATTCTCATCTCATTATCTCACAGGTTGAGATTGGGGGAAGAGAAAACTTAGAACCCGTAAATATATGGGCAGTGATAGTTTTAAGGGAGTTTTTGTTTCCGTCTATAGACGGGCCCGCCATTTTGAAGGGAGAAAAGATTCCGTCTTTTGACGGGTGTGCCAATTGGAAGGTTAACAATAGTGTTCAGTTTGTCAAACATTTATAATAATTATTATTTTCAGCTGTTTAAACTCCGTAATTTAAAAATCCACTATCCATCTGAATCCAGTTTTCATCTGTAAGCTAACATAATTATTATGTGTTACAGTCGCTATACTTGCAACCAATTAAACCTCGAAATACATCGAAAGGTCAAATCGAAAATTGTAATTTAGATACTCTCATTCAATTACATATTAATTTATAAATGAGATATGGAGTAATAATAGTTTTTAATTATAAAATTTGTTTTGTAGTTACCAGAAAATCATAATAATTTTTTACAAAGTTTAACAATAATGTTCAGTTTGTCAAACATTTATAATAATAATTATTTTCAGCTCTTTAAAATCCCTAATTTAAAAATCCACTTTTCATCTGTATTTCTTTACTTTAAGCTATGACTCTTTTAGGCTTTAATAATCACAATGAAAGAAAATATTCTTGTTATAATTAAAATCACTAGCAGGAATTCATTTCTTTTCAAACAGTTTATTAATAATTTAGAAAATTTTAAAATTTATCTGAAAAATCTCCGGGAAACTAGAACATCTTTCAACTTAATTATGCATTAAGCTTTTTCTTTCTAAATACTAAAGTTTATTCTAGAAAAAACATATATTAGAGTATGTACTATTTTCCATTAACTCTTTCCTTTGAAAATTCAGCGGCGGAATCTAAAAGATGCCTTCTTTTAAAAAATGCAAGCTTGGAAACAAAGCATAAAAAGGAAAACAATGCATTGCTTGATTGTGAAGTAAACAGAAAACAAACTGCTTAAAAGAAAACTTTCTGACATTGTTTGTGTAGCACAAGCCTCAAGAAAATCGGCTGTCACGAGCTTCTCTTCAAACCCGCCTTTTTCGAACGTTTCATCTTCTGTCTGAAAACGGGAAAAGCAAATATACTCGATTCGTTCTTTTATTTTTCATTTAATGCTTTATTTCACCTTCTTCTTAAAGAAAGTTAGACGTTTAGACGTTTTCCAAGAAACGGCATAGCAATTCGTATATATCTATATCCAACCATATCAATATTTTCCTTCTTTTCTTACTTTTTTTTTAGTTCTGAAGGGTTTTCTTCTTCTTTTTTTAACTTTAGAAATGAGATTATTCTTAGGAGTTAAGTTTTAGTAAAAAGGGAAAATTCGTTTTTAGACGTTTTGTGGTTTCTTTTCCCATTTCATTTTTTTGCTGGGTTTTTATATAAAAGAGAAAAAACTCGAGCACTGTCGGAAGGATATTTTTGATTCAGATTTAATATGAATTTTTTAATCTCCCATTTCTCCGAAGAAATCTATTGATGTATTGAATTCTTCAAACATATTGTTCTATTTTATATTGGAGGGGTTGAGAAGGAAATAGTTTTCAATTTTTCAAAGAGGTGAAAAGTTTTTATTGAAAAACTGGGAAACATTCATAGTGGTTTTAAGTTTGGATTCTCAGATTATTACTGATACGTTAGCTACATTTAGATTTATTGAATTTATCATTGGGATGTTAATGAATATTTTCAATTAGATTACAGTTTTTATTTAATTTCTATTTATAGGTAATTATTGTTTATAACCCTAAAAGAAAAAAAAAATGTTTCTTTCTAACTCTTCGTTCAAAAAACAGTTAAAATTTGTTTCAAATTACTATTTAAAGATCAAGTAATCATTTTGTTCGGAACTCCTTTATTTGATTTTTTTTTTTCAGAAGCTTCAAATATCAGAAAGTACTGTCCTGAAAAATGTAATTCAATTATTTTTACAATTCAGTTTTTCTGCAAGAAAAAAAAATTATTAATTCATAATTGAAATAATTATTAGAAGAGAATTACAAAGGAGGAATTTAGAGGAGAAACAATACATTAGTTTATCTTTGTTAAATGAGCGTTGACTGACGACAAGGCGAAAATATCCCGTTTGAACCATTATTATAAAAAAATTCTTTTATTCGTTTTAGAAAGTATGAATTTATATATTCAACTTTACATTGTTATTTTCAAGTTCAAGTTTTACACGGTCTCCGATGTTTTTCTTCACTAGTATACCATAATTTAGGTTTGAGTTCGTCTACAATCAATACAGCAAACGATTACTGAATCCATATTTATAACCTACCAAAATAATGTCTAGTAGGCAATAAATATAGAATAATAGCATGATGATCATGATGAAACAATCTCATGAGTAAATACCTGAAAAATAGATAATTGAAAAACGATTACAGAAAAAATCAGACGAGGAGTTTCTTTTCTCATACAGTGTTTAAAATAAAACTAGTCCTTTAAGTGTCACTAAAGCAAATTTATCGTGTAAAAATAAAGCATTCTATCATGAAAAATATCTGAAAGTCTCTCTCACTAATAGAGGAGATTGGATCTATCTAGTAACTAGAAGATGAGATTATTATATGAAGAATGGATCATCATAAAATGTGCTAGCCTCTCTTTTGGAACTTTCATGTGCAGTTTTTATAAAGATTAAACAATATTCTAAAGTACGTGTCTATATTATATAAATAACTATTCGAATCTAATATTTTTAAGAAAAATCGTTCTTTATTTAAAAAAATATCATATTTTAATCCAAAGTATTTTTATTAATAAAGCACATTGTTGCATTTCCCCTTTTCAACCACTTCTCTAAATCTTACAAATCTTTCATTATTGTAAAATATCCAAGACTAACTCAATGTCACTCATTTAGATATTAAACGTTTTACGCAAATGGATAAGCTTTTAAAAATATTTTTTATCTTTTTAATATTTTAATTTTTTCCCCAAGTTTCAAAAAATATATATATAATTAGTTAATAATTCACTGAAAAATTTGGCATTGATTTTTTTTAAATGTCAATATTTCATATCTTAAACTTTTCATTATATGCAAATGATGTTCCATATTTTTCTCCTTCCAGCCATTGTCATATCTCAACAAAAATGATTAAATTCTAAATTTATTTTTCTGAATATTTCCATATTAAACGTAGTAGTATAAGTAGCGTGATCATCTAATTGAAAGCAAAAAATCTGCTTAATACTTGTAAATTCTTCGCTGAATGTTTGCGATGTATTGATTATTAATGTTTATTTTAAATGTATGCCTTCGTTTATTACTTTTTCAGAATTAAAAATATACAATTTTTTGAAAGAGGAAAAATTTCTTTTAAAATTCTGAAAAATATGAATATATCTGAACGTGTAAGTACAAGAATTTCAATTGTCATCGCACCCGTTCTCCAGATGAAGAAAATAAAATCTTAAATCGACTTTGAATATAATGACCATTAGTGATGATCGAATCATTTGAGCTCGAATGTCCACTTTCATTGGTGATGTCTTTACAAAGCAATTTTTTCTAAAGTGATACTTCAGAAATATACACCTATTATGATGTAAATAGCAATAATCCCTACTGTCTTTATTGATATTTTTTCCCTTTGGAACAAGAATAAAGAGAAAATTCTTCAAGTTGTATTTTAAAATCTTCCTTATTATTTTTTTTACCTTTGACATATAAATACTATATATGCATTTGATGGTTTAAATTGGTGGTTAACTTAACTAACTGATGGTTAAACTTTATTTTCTTTTCGAGTTGAAGGAGGGATGTTGTTATTTCTTATTATTCAACGGATAGACTTTAAACAGAAAATATCCGCATATTAATATTTCTTGAAAATTCTGTTCAGAATCCTCCAAGAAGACGGCAGTTCAAGCTGGTTAGATATTTTCTTTTCCTTAATGCTTGTTTTATTATGCAAAAGAAATAATGTCCTATACAAGACATGAAAATTTTAGAAAACTATTAATAAGATATAACATTTGTTTTTTATTAAAGAATGAGAAATAAAAAAATGAGAAAATTATTGGTGATTTTTCGGAATTTTAATAGATACTTGCACATAAAAATGCTCAAAATTGAATGTAAAAAAAATATTTATTTGCAAAATTATTGTTCATATTACCATACAAGTAATAGGTATAACAAATATGCAACGTAAGCATATTTACAAGCAACTTCATTAGAGAAACTAAAAGGTTTATTGAAATATTTTATGTGTCTTTTAGCATTTCATTTCATAGAGAGACCACTTTTTTGTTATTTTTAAACGTTTCTTTAGAATAGCTGTTTTACATCTTATATAATCAGAGATAACTGTATTTTAAAAATCCTTGTGATTACTTTTATTCAAAATAAATAAATAAAATAAAGATTTTACTTCGCTTAGAATAAAACCCAAAAGTTGTTCTGCAAGCAATTTATTTGATAAAATAAAATAATAGAAAGTTAATCTTTTATCGTTTAAATTGGCAAAGAAATAATTTCGTAATAAGCAACAGTAGAATTCTTCTAGCGTGTTGTTATATTTATAAAAATGCCATTAAAAACGACATTAGCAATTTTCTATATGAATTCACTAAAATAAAAACATAATATAAAGGGAAAAATGTTCTATTTTCATAGAAAATTTCATGCAGTTATTATAGGAAATTAAGAAGAGAAATTTTTATCCAATATATTAAAGAGAACTGATTTGCAGACATTAACGTTTTATTTTCATTTATCATTTTAAATAATCACAGTAAACTATTTAAAAGGCAATAACATAATAAATCCTTCTAATTAAATAACCTTTTCCTTATATGAAATTTTTATAAACCTAATCATAAATTGACGTCTCCGACCCGCCCTAGACAAGTGGAAAAGGCTGAATGACCAGGCATCAGAGGTAGCAACGCTGGCGAGAACTGTGGTTGTATCATAAGGGCCATTACGGTTCACGGTACAATCTTTCCCATGGGAAGTACGTCCCGTCTTCGATGGAAGACAGTCAACTTTCATCTTTTCTGTACCCTTTAGGATGGCGGGAACCAACCACCATTCAAAAACTTCACATTCTTTAAGTGCCTCCCAATTGGAGTCTTTATAAATCTAAATAATCTTATAACCTAAATTAAGGAAATTAGATTTATCCCTTATTTTAATATATGTCTTTAACATTTGGTGTAATCAGTACGCAATTTTCAAATAATATCAAGGAAGCCGAAATGCTGGGTTTACTTAAAGCTTTTCAGATTACACCCAAATTGGTAAGCTCCGTTTTACATGCATTGTCAAAATGGTAGCATTTTCTGATTATCGCCATTGCGAAATTGCCAACCGTCAAGTTGGAAAACTAAAAACAGGATTTATATTTCTTTTTTCATGATTTTTTGAAATGACCATAAAAATAAATTTTTATTCTTAATTATTATTAAAACACAATCCGATTAAATTATTCTTTAAAACAACTATTATTTATTGGAAAAAATTGTAATTATTTTAGCTTGATAACTGATTCGTTTGGCGTATAGCTGTTTCCCTAAATGTAATAAAATCATTCATTTATTTATTTGACTCAACTGAAAAAAAGATTTTGGATTAAATCGTTTTTTTTTTCTTGATTGTTTGCGATGACCAGAAAAATAAATGTGTATCCTTAAGTATTATTATAGCACAATTCTATTAAACTGCTCTTGAAATCTTTAAAACAGCTATTATCTATTGAAAAAATTTGGAATTTGCTTTAACTTTCTCTAAATGTATTAAGATTATTTATTTAATTATGTCACTCAACTGAAAAACTGGCATTTTTTAAAAATTTTATTTTATAATTACAATGAGTATTTACTTTTATTATTCATGGAATTTCAAAAAGTTTATTTAGATCTATAAAAATGTTTAAACCTTCTACAATAACCATGGAGTGTTCTGCCGGGTAATTATGTTTTCTAAGCGGCAAAAGAAAAATGACTGAATTTATGCAGTTATTTAAAAAGAGAAATAATCTCAAAGTTCAGTTTGCAATATCACTTGAATATAAAGTAGGAAGAGGTGTAAACGACTATGGATGACATAAAATAAATATCTTCCAAGGTTTCTCCTCATACAGAATTATCATTGGAGTAATGAAGATTTAATCTAACCTGATGATTGAGGCTGGAATCTAGGTTTTTAATTTTTTCAATTATTATAAACAAATAAATTTTAATAAGATGAATTTTAAATGCAAATTTTACTAAGCGTTATATAAAACGTGGGATGGAAAAATCATTTTAATAATATAGATTAAAACGGGCCTGGTGATTGTAATTTTTTCAATTATTGTAAACAAATAAATGTTAATAAGCTGAATATTAAATGTAAATTTTATTAAATGTAATGTATGTGAAATACAAAAATCAAAACACTATTAACTAGAGTCATGAAATTTAGTTCTAATCTTTCCTTAGATACCTCAATAAATGGATTTTAGGAAAGTTTTTATTTAAAAATCAATCGAAATTTAGCAAAATTTTCCCACTTTCAATATGTGGCATATTATGACTCTAACAAGACTTGAAAATTCATGCAATTAGCTATCCATTATCAATTTTATTACGAGGTAATCTTTTCAAAATTAGTTTAGAATCTTT